>PVLA01001278.1:30747-303563 GCA_004027455.1 Hydrochoerus hydrochaeris | reverse complement strand
GAGCAGCCGCCCTACACCTCTCCACCACTCTGGGAACCTCGGATGGGAGGATTTAAGAAGCAGGGTGCAATCTCAGACCTCCAGCCCACCCAGTAAATACATTTTTCCTAGAGTTATATAGCCAGCCTAACAAATTAACCCTAAGGGGGTCATGAGAACCCCACTTTTTTTGGTACTAGAATTTAAAACTAGAACCTTCACACTGAGCTATATCTCCATCCCCTTTTTTGTTCTTTGTTTTGAGACAGGGTCTTGCAAAGTTGCTAAATTGCCCAGGATGGGCTCAAAGTTGCCAGCCTCTTGCCTCAGCTGCCTAGAGTACTAGACTTAAAGGCAAGCACCACCATGCCCAGCATGTGAACCCAAATTTAAACCCAGACTTGTCAGAAGTTCTGGAGGCCTTACTTAAGATAAGTTTCTAAAGTGTGTGTGTGCCGGGCATGGTGGCTCATGCCTCTAATCCCACTGGAGAGGCTGAGGCAGGAGGATTACTGCAAGTTTGAGACCAGCCTGGACTACAAAGTGAGCTCAAGGCCTCCCCAAACTGCATAGAGAGACCCTGTCTCAAAAAGACAAAAACAAACAACAAAAACAGTGTGTGTGTGTGTGTGTGTGTGTGTGTGTGTAGGGGAGTAGTCTCATGGGACCGTGTCCTTGATCTGTGGGATCTGATGTACCTCCAGCTCGACAGTGTTAGAATTAAATTGAGTAAAACGTTTGGGTGGTGGCCACTGCCGCTAAGGGACTATTTTGTTCAACATGGGGGAGAGAAAACTCCTTACATTGGAGATGACAGAAATATTTTGTGTTGTCAAAATATAGAAAAAATAGTTTCTTGGTCTGGGGATATACCTCAGTGGCATGTGCCTGGGAGGCACAAAGTTGTGAGTTCAATCCCTGATAGAAAAAAAAAAAGATAGATTTTTTTTTTTGTCTTTTTGAGATAGGGTCTCACTATGCATTTTGGGCTGGCCTTGAGCTCACTTTGTAGCCCAAGCTGGTCTTGAACTTGCAAAAATCCTCCTGCCTCAGCTCTCTGAGTACTGAGATTACAGGCATGCACCACCGCACCTGGCAAGAAAGGCTTTCTTATATACTATAGTCTCAGACAAAATAAATGAGTTATGTCTCAGACCTTATGCTTTAAAGAAGTCTTATCCAAAGGATTATATACTATATGATTCTATTTGTATAATATTCCAAAACAGGTTAAACCTACTTAATAGTGAAAATATCACAAAAATGAGCTGAGCATGGTGGCACATGCCTTTAATCCCTTGGGAAGCTGAGGCAGGAGGATCACCACAAATTCAGGTCAGCCTGAGCTACAGGATGAGTTCAAGGCCAGCCTGCAATATCAACTGAAACCCTATCTCAAAAAAAAAAAAAGCCCACCAACAATAAAATCACGGTAATGGTTGCCTCTAGAGGGAGGGGATTGACAGCAAAGAGATTTGGGGAATTTTCCGGAGTGCTGAAAAGTGTTCTTTCAATATATTATTTGGGAGCTGGGCATGATGATGCATGCCTATAATTCCAGCACTTGGGAGGCTGAGGCAGGAGGCCAGCCTGCTCTACAGTGAAACCCTGTCTCAAAAAGATTTAAAGGATAAAAGGGGGCAGGGATATAGCTCAGGAGCATCAGTGGCTGCCTGGCAAGTACAAGGTCCTGAGTTCAATTCCCAATACCAAAAAAATTCTTGTTTGGAGTATGGGGCTGTATGTATTTTATCAAAACTCACCATATGATATAAGATCTATGCAGCCCACTGTATATCAATGTAACTTCAAAAAACTATGGGAAAAAAAACTGTCAAAATACAAAAATTACCACAACTTTGAAGATCTTGATTGGCTACTATTTGTAATCCTAAAATCAGTCAGTGCTTCATTCCATAAAACAGAATGAGTGTTCTGATGAATTGAGCAGAGGAGCTTGGCTTCATAGGCAAGAGAAGGACTGAAGAAAGAAGGAAAAAGAACAAATGGCATATTGGTCATTGCAAATTTACTTTCGTTGTAAAGATTAAATCAAATTTTAAAAAAGATTAAATCAAAGGGGACTTTTTTCTCATGCTGGCTAAATCTGACTTCTTTAAGTTTGTCTTGCTTTGTTTTGTCCTGTTCTGTTTTGTTTGAGACAGGGTCTCACTTTGTAGCCCAGGCTGGCCTCAAACTCACAGCAATCCTCCTACCCCAGCCTCCTGAGTGCTGGGATTACAGGAATGCTCTACGCACCAGGTTTGTTTGGTACTTGACTTTTACCTCATTCTTCTAATTTCTCAAACAACATAGTTTCAGTCTAGTGACTTGGAATGTTAACTGCATTTTCATTCTTTTTTTTTTCTTTTTTTCTTTCTTTCTTTTTTTTTTTTTTTGTCTTTTTGAGACAGGGTCTCACTATACAGTTCAGGTTGGCCTTGAGCTCTCTTTGTAGCCCAGGGAACTTGCAAGGATCCTCCTGCCTCAGCCTCGGAGTGCTGGGATTACAGGTGTGCGCCACCACACCTGGTTTTAACTCCATTTTCATTTAATCTGTTGAACCTATTTTTTTAAATTTATTTTTACCTTTTTTTTTTTGGTACAAAGGATCGAACTCATGACCTCACACTTGCCAGGCAGGTGCTTATGCTACTACCCTAAATCCCCTGTCCTTAAAATTTATTTTTATTTAATTTGTTAAATTTAATTTTAAAGAGAAAAAAATAAAACAAAGTTTCAAAACAAGATAATAGGAGAGTAACAATGGTTAATACATTGCATATTGTTATCTTTAAATTAGTTACTCAGACTAGGAGATATAGGCATTTAATTGTCCAAACAATATTAACACAAACCTTTCTTTCCAATGAACTAAGAGAAATTAGTAGTGTAACTATTTTGTATGTATATTTGCTTTTCCCTTCCTTTTCTCCTTTCTTCCATTCCACTTTCTCTTTCCTTTTGAAAGGAAAGTGGGGGCTGGGGATCTAGCTCAGTGGCACAAGCGCCTGACTGGCAAGTGCTAGGTCATGAGTTCGATCCCCAGTACCAAAAAAGAAAGAAAGGAAAGGGGTGCTTCTGCTCATTTCACAACATCTGTTGTACATTTTAGGTCTTATTTACTCTTTCAGCTTTTCACACTAGTGAGACAATACAATATTTACACATGTAAGTCTGCTTTATTTCATTTATAAGTATGGGTCCTAAATTGCACCCATTTACCTATAAAAGATTCCAGTTTATCCTTTCTTTATGGTTGAGTAGTACTATGTTGTATAAAAATACCACATCTTTTTTATCCATTCCTCAGTCTATGGGCATTTAGGTGGTTTCCAAGATCTGGCTATTACAAATTGTGCTGCTATAAACATGGGTGCATATATATCACAGTGGTATGATGTTTCTAATTCTTTTGTGAAGATACCCAGAAGGGGAATAACTGGTATACATGGGACTCTAATCCTAGATTTTTAAGGAATTGTCACACTTATTTCCATAGAGTTTGCAACAGTCTATGCTCCCACCAATAGTGGAGAAGGGTTCCTTTATCCTCATAGCTGCTCCAGCATTTTTTTTTTTAAAATTAGATAGATAGATAGATTTTTTTTTTGTACCAGGGATCAAACTCAAAACCTCACACTTGTCAGGCAGGCACTTAACTACAAGCTAAATCCCTGGCCCCAGCATTTATCATTGATTTCTTGATAATAACTATTCTTTCCAGTGTGAGATGGAATCTCACTGTTGTTTTAATTCACATCTCTTAAATGACCAGTGATGCTGAACATTTTTTCACATATTTATTTGCTGTTTGTATTTCTTTAACTGAGAAGTGTGTATTCATCTCAGACACCCATGTTTGTGTTGGGTCTTTAAATTTGGGAAGTCTGTTTTTTTGAGTCCTTTATATGTTCTCAATAGTAATCTTTTGTCTGAGAAACAGCTAGCAAACATTCTCCCCCACATTATAGATTCTCTTCACTTTGTTGGTGGTTTTCTTTGCTATGCAAAAACATTTTAATAAGATAGGATTCCAGTTGTTGATTCTTTGAGATAGTTCTTGTGTGATCAGGGTTTTATTTATAAAGTCTTTGCTATACCAATGTCTTCAAGAGTTTTACCTATTCTATCTTCCAGTAGATTCAATGTTTCTATTTTAATATTTAGATCTTTGGTCCATTTCAAATTTAGTTTAATGCACAGTGAAAGATATGTGTCCAATTTTAATCTTCAGCATGTGCAAAGTCAGTTTTTCCAGCACAATTTATTAAAGAAGCTATCTTTCTTCCAGTGAATATGTTTAGCACCTTTTTCAAAGATAAATGGCTGAGTATGTCTGGAGTTGTTTCTGCATCTTCTAATCTGTTACATTGATCCTTGCATCTGTTTTTTTTGTTTTGTTTTGTTTTGTTTGCTATTACCACACTGTTTTTATCACAGTAGCTTTATAATATAATTTCAAGTCAGGAATTATGATGCCTACTGCCTTGCCTTTGTTGCCCAGAATTGCCTTTGCCATTCTAGTTCTCTTCTGTGAATCTTTTTTTTTTCCTTTGTTCAATCCAAACCAATGGCCCCCTACAAATTTTATCTAACATACCCAAAGATGAATACTGAATGTTAATTAATGACAGGTATGTTGGCTGGGCCTGATGAAGCACACCTGTAATCCCAGCACTCAGGAGGCTGAGGCAGGAGGATTGTTGCAAGTTCAAGGCCAGCCTGAACTATATAGTGGACCCTGTTTCAAAAAAAAACAAAAAACAAAAAAACGGGCGTGGTGGCTCATGCCTGTAATCCCAGCACTCAGGAAGCTGAGGCAGGAGGATCCTTGCGAGTTCGAGTGGCTACAAAGTGAGCTCAAGGCCAGCCTGAACTGCATTGTGAGACCCTGTCTCAAAAAGACAAAAAAAAAAAAAGGGTATGCTGAAATGTTCAGTGATAAATTCTGCCACTTCTTTGAAATGTATTGAACAAATAAGATGGATGGATGGATGGAGAGGTAGAGGAATACATGAATAACCATGTAATAAAACATACATAGCAAACAAACATTATAGAATTTAAGTGGTGGGAAGATTATTGCTCATTGTATGGCTCTGATTCCTATTTATTTATTTGGGACAGGTCTCAACAGTGTAGTTCAGGTGGGCCTTGAACTCATTTTGCAGTACAGGCTCATAGTGATCCTCCTGCCTCAGCCTCCTGAGTACTGGGATTACAGCCACGTGCCACCACTCCCAGCTCATTCCCATTTTTAGCTTAAAAGAAATAGGTTCAGGAGAATTAGGTGACTTACTGAAGTCCACAGAGAATTCAAGAAAGAGTCTTAAGATTTTTTTCCTTGTTTTTTGGTACCAGGGATCAAACTCATGACCTCATGCCTGTCTGGCTGCCTCCTCTTTCTCTCTTTTATTCCCTGGCCATGAGGTAAGTGGTTTTCTTTCTCCACACACTCCTGCCGTGATGTGCTGCCTTGCCACAGGCCCAAAAGAAATAAAGCCACCATTCATGTATTGAAACTTCTAAAACCATGAGCCAAAATAAATCTTTTCTCTTTATAACTTTATTATTTCAGATATTTATTGTAGTAATGGAAATCTGGTTAACACAAATAGGTATAAGGAGTTCTCAGTACTTATCTTAGCAATTTTTTGGAGGACTGAGCCCCAGGGGGCAACTTTAGAGCCCACAACTCTCTTAGCAAGTCCTAGCACCAAAAACAAAACAAAACAAAGCAAAACAAAACAAAACACCCTTAGATAATAAACAGCATTCAGATCTTCTTGTTCTGTTCATTATCTTCAGTTCCCTGTTTTCTGGTTTTCAAATCTAAATTATCCTGTAAATTTTTCAGGAAAACCCCATTTGTCCAACGCTGCAAACTATAGACCAGAATCATTTTTTACCTGGTGTTTTCACTGGAGATGTCTATCTTAAGATAGAATCTGCATCTGGGGTAAAAAAGGATTAAAAGTTGTATCTCAGATTCCTAAGGCAAAGATACAATCAAGCAACAAGCCTCTAGGTCACGTTATGTAACCTGGGAAGGTGGCAGACAGAAACACTTTTGGGAATTTGAGAACTTACCTTTGATTCAAGGAACTTCTCTTGAGGTGGCAGAGGATACAATTAGAAATATGCAAATATATAGGACTCTGTGATCAGTCCTCTAGACTTGGATGCCTGTGGGGCAGGGTCTGCAAGGTCAACTCATCTGGTCACCCGAGTTCAGTCTGTTTCCTCTTCTGTGAAGCAGGACTAGCAATAGTGCCTTACCCCTTAGGGTTGTGAGGACAAAATAAGAAAATACTGACATGGGACAGGCTCAAATGTGCAATAAAAGATAACACTTGATTTTTCAGGTGCAGTAATTGTGTTTTGAGGCATTAGGTGACTAACTTGAGATCAACTAGTAACTAGTAGCAATAGAACTCAAATTTAGTTAGTCCAATTCTCCAGTCCTCATTCTTCATAGTTAAGACAGTTTCTTTCAAGGATTTGTGCATTGATAGATATACACAAGATGAATTTAGGCAGCACCATAAAGGTTATATTAAAAAATACTTAATGGCTAGGGATGTAGCTCAGGGGTAGAATGCATGCTTAGCATGCACAAGGCCCTGGGTTCAATCTACAAACAAGCAAACAATCCTTTATGATGAAAAATGTCATAGATATATTAAAAAAGAAAAAATGGCATCGTAAATTTTCATTTCCACCTATTTCAAGTATCAACTCATTGACAATAGTTTTCATTCACTCCCTTTACTGATGGCTTGTCTTTTCTTTTCTTTCATTTTTTTTTCTTGGTACCAGAGATTGAACTCAGAACCTCATGCTCGCCAGGCAGACACTGTGCGGCTGAGCTATATCCCCAGCCCCTGGTGCCTTATTTTGACCTTGACAGTGTCTAAAGCCCAGCTGCCTGTCTCTGATGAGCACTGAATCAGAATAATTGTCTATGCCTTAAGGCACCCTGGGCTAGTCAAGGACACCATTAACTACTGTCACTCTATAAGGGCCCTCTCCCTTTGTTCCTGGAATGTTTCTATATTATGATAAACAGTTCCTTTGTTTCACTAAATCTGTTCAAGTCTAGCCTGCCTGTCAATATATGACTCAACGCATGTAACCAATTATGCAACATTTTGTCACTTGCTTTGTACTTCCAATTTCTAAATTCTATATAAACTAAGCTCTTTCCTTAATTTAATGCTGTTGTCTTTGTGGAATTATACCTGGACAGTCTGCAAGTGTAGAGATTAAACCCTTCGAGCTAGGGATTTAACTCAGCAGCATAAGCACCTGCCTGGCAAGGGCAAAGTCATGAGTTCAATCCCTGGTACACACACACACACACACACACACACACAAATTTAAATGCTGCCTTCTTATCTCCTTGGTGCAAAAAGTCTTCCTTTTGGGATTGGTTTGGCTTGAAACTTTTCCCACAACAGTTGCTCAACTCTGTAAATACATTAAAAATCACAGGCTTATGGGATTTAAATGGGTGAGTTGTATGTGATATGTGAATTCTATTTTGATAAAACTGCTTTAAAAGAACAGATTCTTAGGGCTGGGCATTTAGTTCAGCAGCATAAGCACCAGCCTGGCAAGTGTAAGGTTGTGAGTTCGATCCCTGGTACCAAAAACAGAACAGATTCTTAGGGCAGGAATATAGCTCAGTGGCACAGCACCTGCCTGGCAAGCACAAGGTTGTGAGTTGGATTTGCAATACGAAAAAAAGAAAAGAAAAAAAGAGAAAAGAAAAAAGATTCTTGGTTTCAAACAAAAGAAACCAACTCTTCAGTCTGAGCAGGAAAAGAATGTATTGAGGGATGTTAGGTGACTCATAGACTTTCCACAAGGGCCTAAATTAGGAAATTTCAAAGATCATGCTGAGGAGTCAAGCCAGGGGAGACACTGCAGTCACTGTTTCAGAGCAGAGCCATTGCAGCTCATCCTGCTAAGCCTGGCTTCTGGGTGCTATTGATAGCTATCATCTTCACTTGCTTCTGTTTCCTAATTGGTGAGAGAAACATTATGCATATATTTTAGGGGTATGTGGACATAAATATTAAATCATATGCCAGGCATAGTTACACACACTTGTAATCCCAGTATGCTAGGAGGCCGAGGGTGGAAAGTCATAAGTAGGGTCCTAGCTGGGGCAATTTAGCATCTTAATGAGAACCTGTCTCAAAAAATAAAAGGGCTAGAGGTGTAGTTCAGTGTAAAGTCTCTGGGTTCAATCCCTAGTACCAGAAGGAAAGAAAGAAGAAAAAAAAAGGAGAGGAAAGAAGAAGCAGAAAAAAGGAAAAAAAGAAGGCAGGAAGGAAGGAAGGAAGGAAGGAAGGAAGGAAGGAAGGAAGGAAGGAGGGAAGTGTGTAACGTGCTAAGTTAGGTGCCAGACATATGTTATGTATCCATTCAATTACGTTAGATGGGTTAGCAATGGCAAAGTCATGTGGCAGCTGATAGGACTTGTTCTGAAATTTAGGTAAGACACTCCCAGAGTTTCTGAGGAATTCTTGGAGACTTGATGGGGGAAGACCAGCTGCATTGATAGACTGAGGCCCAATTCATAGAAGTTTTTTGTTTTTGTTTTTGGTCTTTTTGAGATGGTCTTGCTATGCAGTTCAGGCTGGCCTTGGGCTCAGTTTGTAGCCCTGGCTCGTCTCGAATTTGCAAACAATTCTCCTGCTTCAGCCTTCCAAGTGCTGCGATTATAGGAGTGCGTCACCATGCCCAGCTTTATAGAAGTATTTTTTAAGAAATTATTTTGGGGCTGGGATTTAGCTCAGTTACACCTGCCTGGCAAGTGCGAGGTCCTGAGTTTGATACCCAGAAAAAAAAAAAAAAAAGAAACTATTTTAATGAGAATGTGTTGTACTGGTATACATGCTGTCATGTCCTTATCAAATTTTCATAATTTTCAAAAAGCAAAACTAGGAAAGGGGACCTGGGATATAGCTCAGTGGCACAGTGCCTGCCTGCCAAGCACAAGGTCCTGCATTCAATTCTGGGTACAAAAAAACAAAAAACAAAAAACCCAAAGCAAAATGAAAAACCTAGGAGAGCCAGAAATATGCAGAATCTAAGCAACCTCTTAAACTTCCCAGTTAGGCAATCTTAGATAAGTAATTTCATCTCTCTGGGCTTTTGTGTTCTCATCAGCAAAATGGGGATGACAGTGAGATGGCATAAAGATCAAATGAGAGGAAATGTATACCAAGCCTGGCATACAACATTGTTTGATAAAGGTAAAAATACAGGTGTAATGTTCTTTTTTCTTTTTCTTTTTTGTACTGTGCATTTAACCAATGGTATTTGCACTGAGTCATATCCCCAGCCCTTTAGTTTTTTTTCATTTTGATATGGGTTTCATACAGTCACTAAGTTGCCCAGGCTGACCTCAAACCTGCAATCCTCTTGCCTCACTCAGCCTCCCAGATACAGAGATTACAGTCATGCACCTCCATGTCTGGCTTCATGACTGCGCGCTTGCAAGGCAGGCACTTATGCCACTGAGCTAAATCCCCAGCCCGAGCTTCATTTTCTTTTCTTTTCCAGTCCATGTCAAAAGAAGGTCCAATCATGGGACAGATTGTAGATAAGCATCAGATCTGGAGAGAGAGCTACCAGGATGGGACAAGTTCTGGAGACAAAAACAACTAAAAGGGAGGATACATCCATTATAATGGACAGAGTGCCAATTCAGAGAGGATGTGGTTGGCATGGGGTTGGTGGCAGCAGAGTAGTTCTAGAGGCTGAACTCCCAGGAGAGTAATGGTTTAGACTCAAGCTCTGGGCTAAGGCAGAGCTAATCTCATAGCCTGACTCCAAGATTACCATGTAACTGTATTAGTTGCTTTCCCATCACTAGGACAAAATGTCCAACACCAGCAACTAAAAGGAAGAGAGGTTTATTTTGACTCATGATTTTACTGGAAGGCTCCAAGGAAGCGGGATATGTAGGAGACATTTGAAGGCTAAGATGTAGGCTCTAGGTATATTCATTATTATTGGATTATTACTTCATTATTATTGGATTATTACCAGTAATGTATGTTGTGGACCCTTTTGTCAAAGATCAAATATCTGAATATGCCCAGGGTTATTGCTGCTTCCTCTATTCTATATCATTGAGCCACATCCCTGTTTATGTCCCAATACCATGCTGTTTTAATCACAGTAGCTTTGTGATATGATCTCAAATCTGGGATTATGATTCCTTCTGCTTTGCTCTTTACTTTCAGATTGCTTTTGCTAAACTAGGTCACTTCTGGTTGCATATGAATTTTAGAATTGTTTTCTCTAGATATAAGGAATGTTGCTGGTATTTTGATTGGGATTGTGTTGAATATGTTTGTTTGTTTTGGACATACAGACTTTTTTTTTTTGTCTTTTTGAGACAGGGTCTCGCTATGCAGTTCAGGCTGGCCTTGAGCTCACTTTGTAGCCCAGGCTGGTTTTGAACTCACAATGATTCTCCTGCCTCAGCCTCCTGGGTGCTGGGATTACAGGCATGAGCCACCACGACCAGTGGACATTTTAATAATCCAGGAATAGGGAATTTCTTTTTTTGACCAAACTCAGGGTGCTCTACCACTGAAATACATCCTTAGCCCTTTTTTCTTCGCTTTTTTCTTTTCAAGACAGGATCTCATTATGTAGTTTAGGCTGGCCTTGAACTTGTGGCAGTCTTCCTGTCTCAGTCTCCCAGCTAGGAGTACAGGCATGTACCACAGTGCACAGCCCTTTCAATTTTTATTTTGAGACAGGGTCTTATTAAGTTGCCCAGGCCTGGAAGTTGTGATTTTCCTGCTTCAGTGTTGTTGGGGTTCTGCAAACAAAGGGAAAATATAGGGTCACATACACTAAGGGTCAGCAAAATGGCTGCCATCTGGCCAGCCTAAGCAAGCAGCTTTTATTGAGATAAAGAACAAAGAAACTCAAATTGTACATGCTTAGATTATATAACTAGTTTGCTTCTTGTCCTTACAGGACCTCATGTTTTTACCTTGGGGTGGGGGCAATGTTTCAAGGCCTGTACTTTTTCCCATCACATTGTTGAATGGATGTGTCCAGGACAAAATGGAGTCAGTGTGGCCTCTCTACACAGCCTGTCCAGTGCTGGGATTTTGCCAGGCAGGTGCTTATGCCACTGAGCTAAATCCCCAGCCCTTATATGCATGTTTTCATACTGTTCTCAGTATTCTTAATATTAGACTGTAGCTTACAAATTATTTAGCTCATTTCTTTCTTTTTTTTTTTTTTTTTGTCTTTTTGAGACAGGGTCTCTATGCAGCTCAAGCTGGCCTTGAGCTCACTTTGTAGCTCAGGCTGGTCTCAAATTCAGAACAATCCTCCTGCCTCAGCCTCCTGAGTGCTGGGATTACAGGCATGAGCCACCATGCCCGGGTTATTTAGCTTATTTCTTAACATCGAGGAAATACCCTTCTAAGCAGTCTACCAAATACCCTGTGAATAATGAGGTCTTCCATTGTGCCTGGTGGAGACAGCCAGCATCTGTGGCTTTGTGTGAACATTATCTCTAGTCTGTCTGCATGGTTCTTTCTCCATTTTCATATAAGTTTCTCCATGTGCATAAGCTAGTAAGTATTCAACTGAACACTAGAAAAGGACTCCAATCCAGATGTGGTGGTACATGCGAGGGCTGAGGCCTGGGCTACACAGTGACACAGTGAGTTTAGGGCGAGCCTGAACTACATAGTGAGACACAGTCTCAAAAAAAAAGGACTCTAGAGTCCTCTATGTGGCTCTTCTTTCCAGAACTCTGTCCTGTAACTTCTAGCTTCCTTAGTTTCCCTAGACTGTCTGCTCCATCTCCCTAACACGGATAGTCAGTTGGGCTCCACCTGGGCCTGAAAACTATGTAGACCATTTTGGAAAATTATTATCTCACCTCATTTGATTCCAATCTTCCAATGCAAGACAGATCACTGTCTTTCATTGCTTGATGTCCTTTCTCAAAAAAAGTTGTTTCATATTTTTCTGTTTTGGTTTTGTTACGTTTTATTTTCAGAGGGAAGGGTAAATCCATCTAATTTCATCCTTTCCTAACTTCCAGGAAGGCAGGCAAAGGGACCTTTAAAAATGTTTCAATGGGGGATTTAGTCCAGCAGCATAAGAGGATTTAGCTCAGCAGCATAAGCACCTGCCTGGCAAATGTGAGGTTGTGAGTTCAATCCTTAGTACCAAAAAAAAAAAAAAAAAAGTTTCAATGTCTAGGCCACATCCTAAACAATTAAATCCAGTTCTTGGAGGTGAAACTTAGGTACTAATGTCAACCCCTATTGCAACTTGTATCTAGATGTCCTCCCAAAGCCTCATGTGTTCATATATAGGGCTTTTTCAGAGGGGGCTGGATCTAGAGTATGTAATGCTAGGATTGATTCATGGTGCCATGCTAGTCTCAAGGGCACTAGGATTCAGAGTGTGAGTGCTACCCCTCCTAAGTAGCCTGGGTAAGATAAAAGGATATAAAAAAAGAAGTGGTCAGTCCTTTATTGCTTTGCTGCTTCTGCCCACCAGGAACTATTTGTCCTCTGAGATACCTGTTTGCCATTCACCATGCCTTGGAGCCAGCTGATTATGGACTGAGACAAAAACTGTGAACTAAATAAAACTTTCCTCCTTTAACTTGTGGGTGTCAGGTATTTTGTCTCAGCAATAACAAAAGCAAAAGTAACTAAGACAACTGCACAGGCTAATTCAATGTGCATCTCCCCAAAATATTTAAAGAAGGAGCCAGGCATGGTGCTTGTAATTCCAGCGCTCAGGAGGCTAAGGCAGGAAGATTGCCACCAGTTTGAGGCTGGCCTTGGCTACAAAGTGAATTCAAGGCCAACCTGTAGTGCATAGTGACACTTTGTCTCAAAAAGACCAAAAAAAAAAAGAATCAAAGGTTTATTTTGGCTTACAATTTGTAGAGATTTCTGTCCATACTTGCTGCTCTAAGGCAGGTAGCAAGGCAGAGGAAATGCCCAGGGCAAGGCAGGCAGGAAGTGGCGACAGATCAAGGAAGTGTGGAAGAGACACACTCCCAGGCCATGCCCTGTGACCTACTTCTTCTGACCAGGCTTCTCTTTCCAATGTGGACTAATCTAGTGATGGGGATCCTGCTCCCATGATCTAAGTGCCGCCTCAAAGCCCCACCTATGAGGTCATGCAGTTTTAGGAGAGATATGTAGGTTGAAACCACAACCTGAGTCTGTCTTCAGCAATAGGTATTGCTTTCTCACAGTTCTAGAGGTGAAGTTCCAGATCAGCTTCCACTGGGTGAGCGCTCTTGTCTGGCTTGTGGAGGTCCTCCTCCTCACTTCAGCCCTTACACAGCCTCTGTGTGACCCCAAAGATTCTTTTCCTGTGACAAGAATCAGAGAACCTATGATATAGGAGAAAATGTAACTCCCAAGCTGTAGATGTCAGATGTGCCAAGTTCATGTCCGTCAAAATCAAAGAATGAATTCTAAGCAACAATGGTAGTTAAGAGTAGGAAAGATTTATTGAGAAATAGCTCCAGGAGAGTTCCAAAAGTGAATTTCCTGTGCATTCAAATTTAAGGACCAGTATTATATAATGTGATTTTATTACTGTGATGATTTAAAAATAACTTATTTTAAACTGAGTTTGGCCATAGGAAGAAGGCACCAGGATACATTTGTAAGTTACTGCTGGCTCCTGGACTGAAGAGATTAAATCTCTTCAAAGTTCCCTATTATAAAAACAAAGTTGTAATCTCAGCACTCTGGAGGCTGAGGCAGGAGGATTGTCATGAGTTCAAGGCAAGTCTGGGCCACATAGTGAGCTCAAGGCCATCCTGAACTGCACAGAGAGACCCTGTCTTTAAAAAAATGAATGAACAAACAACAAAAGCAAGTTGATTTCCAGCACAGAGCAGGACAAAACTTGCATATGAGAGTTCAGTGACTCTAGCTGTGGGTAGATGACTGCTGAGGCAGGGCAGGGAGCAGGGTAGAACCCAAAGGAGGTAGTTTCCAGTTTATTGTTTCAATCAACAAGGATTTCCCTCCTCACTGCCTTCTTTCATCTCTTCCTCTAACAACCAAGAAATGAAACTCACTAATTCTGGTTGACAGATGAGGAAGTGAGTCTCCAGGGATTGAATGATTTTTCAAAGGGCACGATCAAGAAGCAGAGTTAACATTTAAACCTGAAATTTAAATTAAAAAAAAATTTAAACCTGCTTCTCAGACATGGATTAAGGAGCAAAGGAATGTTTTGCTGGGTTAGCTCCTAGGGGTCAGGGAACATCCTTGAAAAGTGCTGAGATGGAGAAAATTCTGTTGATCAGGCTTCTTAGCAAATAAGCAAGCGGTTCCTTGCTAGGTTCCAGGGCCCAGTGGAGACTGCAGAGCTAGAGATCTCCAAGAGGCACACTCAGGGTGACACATAGTCCCACCCTGCCTTCCAGGGAGAGGAGATTGGAGCTGCCTACAGGACTTCCATCCTCCAAAAGGGTATTTCCGAGCTGAATTCAGAGTGGAATTGCCAGGAGAATAAAGAGACAAAGTGTTGCTACTTCCTCTTTTCTCCAGGCCCTTCTTTAACTCCTGCTCTCATGTAATGAAGGCCGGGTTATATCTCAGCACTGTTGCTTCCCACCCACCCGTCAAGTGTTTGCTGAGCCCAGCCTTCTTCCTGCACCATCTTCCTGAATCCACATTATGATTATATGAAGCAGGTACCATCACCCATTCTACTTTTAAAGATAAGGAAGGGCAATATGGTTATATTAATTATTACTAAACAAGAAATTGCCCTAAAACTTAATAGCTTAAAAAAAAAGTATATTATCTTACCTATTTTCTGAGCAACAGGAGGAGTTCAGTAGCACATTAACTACTGAGTAATAGTAGTCACATAATTCAGTAAAGATTAGGTGATTTTTTTTTTTTTTTTGGTCTTTTGAGACAAAGTCTCACTATATGGTCCAGGTTGGCTTGTGCTTACTTTTTAATTTTAATCCATTTTTTCAAGATAAAAGAAGAAGAAGAAAAATAAAACTACAACAAAATTTCAAAACATGTCAATCAGGGCAACAACAGTGCATACATTGCACACTATCATCCCCAAATCATTCTTGTGCTCACTTTGTATCCTAGGCTGGTCTTGAACTTGCAACAATCCTCCTGCCTCAGCCTCCTGAGTGCTGGGATTACAGGAGTGCACCACCATGCCAGGCTAACTGGGTAATTCTTACCTGTGATATCTCATGAGAATCCAGTCAAGGTGTGGGCCAGGGCCAGGCATGGTCCCAGCACTTGGAAAGCTAAGGTGGGAGGATCACTGCAAGTTCTGGGCCAGCCTGGGTTACAGAATGAGCTCAAGGAAGCCTGACCCTGTCTCAATAAACAAACGAAAAGATGTAGACCATGACTGCAGTCATCTTAAAGCTTGCCTGGGGCTGAGGAACATAATTCCAAAGTGATTTGGGCATAGAGCTTGCAAATCAATTGGCTATTGGCAAGGTTCTGTTACTTGCTGCTATGTTTTGAATGCCCCCTTCAAATACACATGTTGATATTTAGTTGCTATTATAAGTGTTAATGGCATGGTGGCATATATCTGTATTCCTAGCACTTGAGAGGCTGAGGCAGGAAGATCACTACAAGTTGAGGCCAGTTTGGGATACACGGTGAATTCAAAGCCAGGCCTGAACTACACAGCAAGACCCTGCCTCCAATCAATCAATCAATCAATCAGTCACTGTATAGAGAGGTGGATCATTAAATGGAAATTAGATCCTGAGGGCTAATGTGGATTGTGGGTCAATTGTCACAAGCCTGAGTTTAATATAAAATGTAAGCTCAGCTTGTTCTTGATCACTGTCTTGTGTGCTCTTAGCATGTGATACCTTCTGCCATCTGTGAGGCAGCAAAAGAGCCCTTACTTATAAATGGCCCCCTCCACTTGGGACATCCCAGCCTCTAGAACCAAGAGTCAAATAAACAATAAACTTGTATTCTTTTCAATTTTCCCAATCTGTAGTATTGTTTTTGTGTTTTGTTTTGTTTTGGTTTTTGGTACAGGGAATCAAACTAAGGACCTTGCACTTGCCAGGCAGGCACTGTGCCACTGAGCTATATCCCTGGCCCCTGTAGTATTGTTATAGCAGCAGAAAACAGACTAAGACCCTTGCCATGTGGCTCTCTCCACTGGGCTGCTTGAGTATCTGTACCACATGGCAGCTGGCTCCCTGCAGAGCAAGTGATCCAAGAGACAGGTGAAAGTTGCAGTGTCTATTAGACTGAGCCTCAGGAGCCAGCCCATCATTTTTACAATCTCCTAGTGGTTACATGGGTCAGCCTGGTCATTGTGAGAGGAGGCTGACTACACAGGGGAAGGACACCAGGGATGCCACAGCGCGGGTGATTTTGGAGGCTGCGACCATAGTGACAGTTTTTTATCCAAGGTCACATACATTTGGAGTATTAGACATAGGCTTTGAATGCAGGTAGCTACTATATCATCATAAATACTGGCTGGAAGGAGAAGGGACAAGCAGGTGTCCACGAGTCTCCCTTGCCCTGGAGACATTCATTCTTGAGATCCTGTTTCAAATTCCAGTGATCAGGAAATCAGATGCTATCTAATGTGTCAAACAGATACTTTATGAAAACAACAAAACTGGGGCATGTTTGTAAAAGGTTGCGCAAGGCATGCTTGCTGAACCTGCTGCGTCAAAGAGAGCCTGGGATCTTGTTTGTGTTGCTGTTGATTTACCACAGAACCTTTGCCAAGGTATCAGTCCCTCTGGGAGCCTTTGTGTCCCATCTGTACACTGAGTGGTTCAATTTCATGTTCTTCAAGTCCTCTGGCTGGGAGATTCCATGAGTGGAGTCCATGGATAAAGTTTGCTGCTGAGCATACAGATGGAATTCGCCCTCCACTTGCCCTGTCTCAGACCTTTGCAGAAGTGTAGTGGAGCGCTCAGGTGCAAGGGGCACTCTACTGGACCCGGGCCAGGCCTGGCCAGGCTGTTCAGCCTGTTTCACAGGCAGCTGGCTGGCACCATTGTTCCCCCATGGAACCGGGCCCTGATCCAGCTGCTTCTGCCCTCGGGATCCGGGAGAAGCTCAAAGGACTCAGTTGTGTGGTTTTCCCCCTCCCCCAGGGCAGGCCTGGGTCACCCAACAGGCTGACTCAGCCCGTGCAGGGGAACAAAGGGAATGAGGCATGGTGTAGAGAATTTGACATTTACCATTCTCCCGCCTCATAAAACTCCAGAATAATTATCGCAGGAAAATGCTTTTACACTTCTTGTATATATAATGACAGTTTTAAAAACCAAGAAGAGGGAATCATTTCTAATTTCATTGCTTAAGTGCTCATATTTTTGTTTGCCTTTTAATATCTTTCAAACTGGGGTTCATGAACGGTAGATGGCAAGTCCTAACCTAACTGCAGCATTTAAAAAATTACAGGACCAGCTGGGTGTGGTGGTGCACAGCTTGTAAACCCAGCACTCAGGAGGCTGAGGCAGGAAGATTACAGTGATTTTGAGGCCAGCCTGGACTACATTCACAAATTTAAGGCCAGTTCTCTATGAACTGCATAGGGAAACCCTGTCTCAAAAACACAAAAACAAAAAACAAAAACAAAGCCCAGCCTGCACAACTTAGTAATTTAAGACCTTGTGTCAAAGTAAAAAGTAGGGGCTGGGGATTTAGCTCAGTGGCATAAGCACCTGCCTGGCAAGTGCGAGGTCATGAGTTGGATCCCCAGTACCGCAAAAAAAAAAAAAAAAAAAGAAAAGTAAAGTAAAAAATGTGCCATGGACATAGCTTTGTCCTTGATTCAATCCCCAGTACTTAAAAAAAAAAAAAGTATAGGGTCATATACAAGAGATGATCAAAATATACAATGGATGTTTAAAATGTTAAAATTTATTACAGTAAAAGATACTATAATATTTTTTACTGTAATATCTCCCCAAAATACCCCCCCTTGATTTGAACATACTTATCCCATTAATTCTTGCCATTTTCTGAAGCACTTCTAGAAGTTTTTTTTTTCATGAGTAGATCTTTATTTTCTTTCTTTCTTTTTTTTTTTTTTTGTCTTTTTCAAGACAGGGTTTCACTATGCAATTTAGGCTGGACTTGAACTCACTTTATAGCTCAGGCTAGCCTCAAACTTATAGCAATTCTCCTGCCTCAGCCTTCCAAGTGCTGGGATTATAAGCATGTGCCATCACACCTGGGTCATAAATGTCTTTATGAGGTACACTAAAAAATACATTGCGTATGATCCAACAGAACATTATGCTGGTAAAAACATTAAGCTATATCCTTATCTGTTTTACTCACTGGACCTGGTACTGTATGAGTTCTGGCTCTTCCTTAAGGTAAAAATGACCAGGAAAAGTAAACATCTTGAAGCCATCCAGGACATTGAATTAGCCACTTCAGTGCAAGTAAAGACACTCACAAAACAAAATGTCCAGAAAAAAAGAAATGTCCAGGACTGTTCTGAAAAGTGGTAAGAAGCAGGTATGGTGGTGTATACCTGGAATCCCAACACTTGGGAGGCAGAGGCAGGAGGTTCGCCTTGAGTTTGAGGCCATCCTGGGCTACATTGTGAGTTCAAGGCCATCCTAAACTGCATAGTGAAACCCTGTCTGAAAGAATTTTTTAATTAAATAAATAAATAAATTCTGGGAAAAGTGTGTTTGAAGCAAGAGGGTGTATTTTTCTTTTTTCTTTTTTTTTGGTACTGGGGCTTGCACTTATGACCTCAACTTACCAGGCAGGCGCTTATGCCACTGAGCTAACTCTGTGGCCCAAGAGAGTGTATTTTGAAAGGGCTTAATGGCAACATGTCTTTTATCGTAATAATTTTTTAAAAACTTTAAACATTATTTATAGTTTGTATCACATCAAATAATGGTGCATATTCCAATGATGGATCTTAAAGTTTATGAAACAGAGTCATTAGGCCCCCATTCCTGTATCCAGGGCCTATTGGATACCTGCCTCCAGACCTCTCCACCATCTGGAGGCTTATCCTAATCTTGGAGTCAATATAATGCTTTACACATTTTAGAGTTTCTGCTTAACACATGATCCTGCAGGGAGTGTGAAAGAGAGCCCTATCCTTCCTTTCTTTCTACCAAGACAGATTATTTAATATCATGAAAATGTGCAGAAGAAGAGAAAAATTAATTCCAAACTGTGTATCAGGCAGTACATGTTTTATGTGTGTCAACTCAATCCTTATAACTATTATCAGCAAATCTCCCTTATTACAGATGAAAAGATTTTCATAGAGAGGTAATGTAATCTGCTGGAGATGACACTGCTAATAAGTGGCCAAGCTCAGAGGGAAAATAAAACAAAATTCCTGTTAACCCTTCCATTTTTTTAAAATTTGAGACAGGGTCTTGCTATGTAGTCTAGGATGTCCTTGAACTCACTATGTAGCTCAGGCTAGCCTTGAATTCATGATGATTCTCCTGCCTCAGCCTCCACAGCATTTTGTCCATTTTATTAAAGAGGAAGACAGTGAAGCTGTGAGTGTCGAGATGCCCGCCGCGTGTAGGAAGAAGCCAACAGATGCCCTCTCATGCAATATGCAAGGGGTTTTATTTGTTGTCCAAGGATGTGTGGGGCCCACTGAACACGCAGGAACAGAGAGCCACGAGGTATGCCGGAGCATGGCTTTTAAAACTACAGGACAAAGGAAGGCAGGGCTTTGGCAAGCGCGGTTACAGAAACAGAAGGCATCGGTTAGTTTAAATGGCTTTCTACATTCATTGGAGGGTGCGACTATAGGGTGGTCTAGAGTCGGGCAGCGGAGGGTGTTTCTTAATATGGGCAGTAGATGCCCAGGGAAGGTACATTCCATAAATTCCTTAAACACGGGATGGGGTTGTTTCTACCTTGCAACCCAGGTTTTCTAGTCAGCTTTATCCTTGTCTGAATTTAACCTAGGCAGCTTTAACTATAATGGCTCAATTCCCAGAATATTGGGAGGAGACGAGAGCATGGAGCAGCGCAGACCATGCACTGTTAATAAGAGAAAATTTCTCTTACAAAGCGTGGAGAGGTTAAGTACAGTCATGCATCAAATACTGCAATAATATTCTGGTCAATGTTGGAAATGACATTGGTTAATGATGGAAATGACAGTGGTGCTAAAAGATTATAAGGGAGGGCTGGGGATATAGCTCAGCACTGTAAGCGCCTGCCTGGCAAGTACAAGGTCATGAGTTTGATCCCCCGCACCAAGATTATAAAGGAACTGAAGAATACCTGTCACCTAGTGATGTGGTAGTCCTTGCACTATTGTAGCAAGTACATTCTTGTGTTGTGGTGAACCTGAGATAAACAAACCTACTGAACTGTGAGTCATAAAGAACCACCCATACTATTATGCAGAGTACATAATACTTGATAATAAATGACTATGCTACTGGTTTGCATATTTATGATTGTTATCATTATTTTAGAATATACTCTACTTGTTAAAAAGAAAAAAGCCTACTGAGCCAGGTATGGTGGTGGACTCCTGTAATCTCAACATTCTGGAAGGCTTAGGCATAAGGATCACAAGTTGGAGCCCAGCTTGGGAAATTTAGCAACTTTGTGAGACCATCTCAAACAAACAGACAAAACCAGCTAAGGATATCGCTCAGTGTGAAAGCCCTGGGTTCAAACCCCAGTACCCTCACCCAAAAAGTTTACTATAAAGTAGTTACGTTGGCAGCAGCTTCATACATCTCATGCTTTTTTCTCACTCTCTCTCTGTCTTTTTGAGACAGGGTTTGGCTATGGACTGGCCTTGAACTTGTAGTATAGGCTGGCCTCGAATTTCTGTTCATCCCCTTGCCTCGGCCTCCTAAATGCTGGGATTACAGGTGTGTGCCACCATATATGGTTCTTTCTTTCTTTTTTTTTTTTTTTTTAAACAGGGTATTGCTATGTATTTCATGCTTCCCTCAAACTCATTATGGAGTCCAGGTTGGCCTTAAACTCACAGTGATTTTCCTGCCTCAGTCTTCCAGGTGGTGGGAACACAGGTATGTGGTGCCACAGCCAGTGTTTTATCTGTTCCTTGGTTCCATCAAGAGGCCATGTCAAGTGATTGAACTATGCCACCTAGGTTTGCATAACTACCTTGTGAGTTTTGCACAATAACAAAATTGCTCAATGATACATTTCTCAGGATGTTTTCCATCATTAAGTGATGCGTGACTGTATTAACTAAGTAAGGCAGTATTTGAACTTTGAGTCCACATTTAAAACATTGTCTTTTTCAGCACCTTCCTAATAACACAGTTTATTTAGTTAATTTCCCTGTTCGTGGATAGATATATAGTTTCCGGTTTCCTCACTACAAATGGTGCTAAGGTGGGCACTTGGTACATGCTCCTGAATGTCTATCTGGATGTGTTCCCTGGGGGTGGGTTTCAATAGTGTACTTCTGAGTCCAAGGCCAGTACTTCTTTTGTGTTCTAACCATTATATTTTTCGGAGTGATACTGTTTATGCTGTCTCCAAAAAGGACTGTCTAATTTACTCTCCTGGCCAACTGGCCATGCGGGGATCTCCCTAAGGAACACAGGATTTGGAATGCAGCTAGGTTTGTGCTCTGCCCTTGAAATATGATTTAGGATGAGCCATTTGTCCTTCTTGGAGTCTTGGTTTCATCTTTTATTAAAAAAGGATCCTAAGACTGGGTATGTAGCTCAGTAGAGCACATGCAAGGCCTGATTTGACTTCTAGAATCAGGAAAAAAGAGAGAGGAAAAAAAGGTAACAATCCCAACATCACATAGAATTGTGAGGGTGCGAGGCAATGTCATTTATATACCTAGCACTTAGAAAGTGCTTATTAAACAATAAATGCTCAATAAATAATGCCAAATAAGTAGTTTTGCTTTACTTATGAAACATCGCTGGACATGGTGACACACATCTATAATCCCAGCATTCAGGAGGCTGAGAAAGGAGGATTGCTATGAGTTGGAGGCCAGCCTGAACTGCATAGTGGAAACCCTGTCTCAAAAATACAAACAAACATGTGGTGGCTCACGCCTGTAATCCCAGCACTCAGGAGGCTGAGGCAGGAGGATCGTTGCGAGTTTGAGACCAGCCTGGGCTACAAAGTGAGCTCAAGGCCAGCCTGAACTGCATAGCGAGACTCTGTCTCAAAAAAGACAAAAAAAAAACCCAAAAAACAAAAAACAAAGCCGCACATGGTGGTGCACTCCTGTAATCTCAGCACTCCTAGGATAGTTGCAAATTCAAAACCAGCCTGGTTACAAAGTGAGCATAAAGCCAGCCCATAGTGAGACTGTCTCAAATAGACAAACAAACAAACAAGAAACACTGAACAGAGTTTGCACTGTCAATGTTTGAGTGACTAGCCACTTTTTATGCTTTGATTTTATAACTTGATCAACTATTGTTAAAATGACAATATATAATGTATCAACTAGCAATTTTATGTTTTTTTTTAAATTTTGTATTCTTTTTTCTCATTTTTTTATATTTTGTTTTTCTTAATTTTCTTACCTTTCTTTAAATAAAATTTAAAAAATTGTTCAAGTGAAAAAAACAAAACAAAAACCAAAACACATTGAACAGGGGTCGGGGATTTAGTTCAGTGGCATAAACATCTGCCTTGCAAGCCTGCAGTCGTGAGTTCGATCCTGGGGACAAAATAAAAAAAAACCAAAAAACCCACATTGAACAGGAAACATTCCAGCACACAATAACAGTTCTGGCACAACCCTGCTGAGAGGCAACTTAATGCTGTCCGTGGAGCAAAATGTTGCACAAGTTCACAGCCATGAAAGGTCAAAAGTTCCAGAGACACCAGCAATGACATTAAATCAATGAAATGGACACTAACCACTTCCTCTCTTGTGGCTTCCCACAAGACAGCAAAATCTCCTTTCTTCCTATTTGGTCAGTTTTTCTACTTCTGCCGACAAGGAGGTAATTCCTTCCCCCGCAAGTGGGGATGAACCTTTGCACTGAGCTACATTCCTAGCACCCCTCACCCTCTTTGATACCAGAAATCAAACTCCGTCTCATGCTTGTCAGACAGGCAACTGGGCCGTTGAGCTACATTCCTAACCAGTCTTTTTATTTTGAGACAAAAATCTTGCTAAATTGTTAAATTGTGCAGACTGGGCTTGAACTTGTCATCCTCTTGCCTCAGCCTCCCAGAGTGCTGGGATTACAGGCCATTTTTAGACAATACTTTGACTATTTTCACTTCATAGCTGAGAAAACAGATGCTCAGACAGTTCAGTTAACTTGACAATAGGAAGGACTCAAGTCCCCATCTGTCTGGTTCCAAATCATAGTTTTTCCTTATGCTTTCAGAGATCAAGGAAAGAAAATTTGAGCCAGAGGACAGTATAACAGTAAGTTTTTAACTAGGCATCAAGATTCATGAAATAAAAGACTTCATTTTTATCCTGGCATGGAGAAGGCTGAGGCAAGAGGCTCATTTTGAGTTCAAGGCCAGCCTGAACTGCATATCAAGATCCTGTCTCAAAAAGCAAAACGAAAAATGTATCCTGTGCTTCTAGATTTTAAAGCTCCTCAAATACAAAATAAAGTCTTCATAAAGATTCAGTATCATTTCTAAAACAATGTTTTTTTGTGCTAATGATGCTATAAGAAGGAAAAGGCATTTTTTTCTTAAAAATACAGTCATTGGATATTTCTAGCCATGTTAAAAATAAAATATGGTTTCAAACTGAAAAAAAAGCAAAACGGCTGGGGAGTTAGCTCAGAAGCATAAGCGCCTGCCTGGCAAGTGCAAGACTGTGAGTTTGATCCCCAATACCAAAAAAAAAAAAAAAAAAAAGCAAAACAAAACATTTTCTCAGCATCTTTGCAAACAGATGTGCCCATGTGAGTTAAGTCTGACCACGGTAATGTGTGATGAATTTCTGGGATATTAGAAGAGAAGAGGCATCATATCTTTCTTCTCTTCTGCCTGGAAGGGGGGTATAACAGCCGGGATTAAAGCAGCCACCTTGGACGATGTGATGAACCTGATGGAAGCCATACCAGGAATGGTCAAGTAGAAAGATAAATTCCAGGTTTCAGACAGCATGAAGCTGCCATGTCAGTCCTCGATACCCTACTTCCAAGCCTACAACTAAATGCTTTGCATATTTCTTTTTTAATCCACTTTTATTTCTTCCTTTCTGTTCTGTGAAGTGGAATCTAGTCTTGCTGACATGCAAACACTGAGTTTAGGCATGGGTAGGTGATGCAATGCTGGTCACGGTCACGAGGTGGTTATTGTCAGGCAGTGGGAGGGGAGGGTAAGAGCATACTTGAGGAAGTTTTCCTTCGTGTCATAAATTGACAGAAGGAAGAAGAGGTCCCCTTTGCCTCAGTATTGTAAAGACATATTTAGGCCAAAGGTAACCATCTTGTGAACAAGAAGGGAGAACCAGTGTGATGGATGACAGAGCCCAAGTGTGGGGACAGCAGAAAGGAGAGCAACCTGGTCTTTGATGAAGTTACAGAGCTGCCACTGAGCTGAAAGTACCTGGAGCCTGCCTACCTCCAGGTTCCTGAAAACAGTAGATACTAGCATCCCTCTATGGTTATGCCCATTTTTAGTTGGGTTTTGCAGCCGAACCTGGGACTAGTGCCAGCAGGATGATAAGGTCCAGGGTGTGGCTAGCAGAGGAGGGGCCGGTATGAAGTACAGGTGAAGGTCACAGATGATTGAGCAAGGAATCAGGAAATCAGAGTGGAGGATTGGCCAAACTCATGGAATGACAAACTGCCCAAAGAGATGACAGGGCTTGGGAGGCAAAGTGGAGTGTGAGGTGGGAGCCAGGGTCTTCAGTGAATGAAGGAGGAGCTAATAGAAACAGCAAAGCAGGACTGGGGATTTAGCTCAGCAGCATAAGCGTCCGCCTTGCAAGCCTGCAGTCATGAGTTTGATCCCCTGTACCAAAAAACAAAAACAAAAACAAACCACAAAGCAAAAAAAACCACCACAGCAAAGCAGTAACTGAATAGCATGAACCTCAAAAGAGCTAGCAGTTTGACACGAATGGGAAGAATGTATGTCAGGATCATTTTGGTTGTAAGGAACAAGAAATAATTCTGTCACTTAGCCATGCTACTTGTGAAGAGCCTGTTTAAGACTTCAACCCATCCTCTCTTCCTCAGTTCTTTTATGGAATTTTCTCACTGGCTTTTTAGGCATTCTTTGTGTATTGTGGATATGAGTCTTTGGTGAAATATATTGGAATCTCTCAGCCCATGGCTTCTTTTTTTCAGTTCTAAATGAATGCTTGCTCATTTTTGCCAATCTTATGATATGAAAGTATTTTTTAAACTGTGTTTTCAGTTTGTATTTCCCTAAGAGTGAGGGAGGCAGATGCCTTTTGCCAACCAAAGTAACCTCAAGTGGGGAACCTAACACTGGGCCTTTTCCTTCAGTTTTGACTCCCACGGTGCCTACTAGAGGCTTTATCAACACGAGCTTTAAAAAAATTAATAGATGGCTGATTGGGGGAGGCTGACACTCTCCTCCAATAACAATCCAAAATGGAATACCTAGTATGTATGGGGTACTATGAAAGAACTCACAGTTATTTTTCCAAAGATGGAATTGAAACCCAGATTCATCTGGGCCTGCCTTAGATCTTAATAAAATGAGGTATGGCACTGTGACTCCCCAAAAGACATATCTACATCCTAACCCCCAGCACCTGTGGTTGAAACCTTACTTGGAAAAAAGATCTTTAGAAATCTAATCAAATTAAGGATCTCGACATGAGATCATCCTGGATTAGTTGGGTGAACCCTAAACCCAGCCCTAAATATCCTTTTAAAGAGACACATGGATGCACCCAAAAACTGGGGAAGTCCTGGAGCCAGTGGAGGCTGGGAGAGGCAGGGACAAACCTGCTCTGGATTCTTTGAAAGGAGCACAGCTCTTCTATCTCTTTGATCTTGGACTTCTAACTTCAGAGCTGTGAGAAAATGAATGTCTGTTGTTTTAAGCCACCACTCTGAGGTCATTTGTTACATCTGCCCTGGGAAACTAACTTGTAGGATCACAGAGAAGGAAGAGGAGAAGTGAGAGATTTGTCATCCCTGAGCTCCTAAGCCTCCATCTCCTTCAGCTCTGTGACACAGTTCCCTCCCCTCTGGCCTCAGCTCTCCTCGCTGTGATTTGGCAGCCTTCCTGCCACTCTGGGGTTGGGCCACCCATGTTCTCTCCTTAGGAGCATTTTTCTGGCAATTCCCTCTGCCTAGAGTGTGTTTTCCCTCAGATATTCATGGGTACTCAGTTCCCTGGCCCCCAGAAAAGCCTCCCTGACTTCCTCTCTAAGGAATCTCCCAAGTCATTCTCATCTTTTTTATTTCTTGGAGCACTCACTATCAGCTACGATATACTGTTCATTATGTATTTGTCTATCTATAATAAGGTGCTGCCCTTTGACTTCTAGAGCTGGTCCTAAGAAACAATACAGCTTCTTCCTGGCTCTCTCGCAGACACTCACCCTTGGCACTCAGCTACCAGATGTGGGGAAGCCCAAGCCACATGCAGAGAGCAGGTTTAGGTTTCATGCTGACGGCCCAGCCAGGATCCCAGCTGACACACTGCTCAAGCAAGGAAGCCTTCATAATGAATCCAGCTTGGCTGCTGTTAGACTGCAACAAAATGAGAGATGTGGAGGGAAAACTGTCCAGTTAAGCCCATCAGCTCCTCAAACCAAAAGATAATAAAAGAAATGATTGTTATTGTTTCATGTTCCTGAGTATGGGATGGGGGGGGTTGTTAGGCAACAATAGATAGCCAGAGAGAACCACCCACTCTAGGCCTCAAGTAAGCATGGGAGAAGATGCCAATCTGTCTTCCCCCCCACCCTCCCCCTTCCACCGTCTGGGCACAGCTCCCGTGATGGGCTCTGTCACAGCAAAGGACCACTGCTGCAGCCATCTCCCTGCATGGTTTTGAGCTCTTTAAGCCTCAGGTTCTTGTTCACCACCGACTGGTGAACAGTTTCCTCCTCTGTAAGATGATTAGCATTCCAAGCTCTGACCACTCATGGAAATGCTACAAGCTGCCATCCTGGGTGCCTTAGTTTAAGCAGTTTTCTCTCTGCTTATTTCCTCAGTTTAAGGGGTTACTGTTGGTGCTTCCATTTTAGTATCCAAGTTGGCAACTAGAACCATACAATGTCCTGAAAGGCCTTTTGGGGATCCTCTTCTGCAGCCTTCACTGAAAAAAAAGTTCTGGCACCTGGCGCCTTTGAACATGAGAGAATGTGGGAAGGGAGAGAAAGAAAACAAGTAGAGTTGGATACTGCATCCAATCTTCTGCCACCACTTTGGTCTGATAAGACACACTCCAAGCCCTCCTCAGGTTTTTTTTGTTTGTTTGTTTTTTGTCTTTTTGAGACAGGGTCTCACTATGCAGTTCAGGCTGGCTTTGAGCTCACTTTGTAGCCCAGGCCGGCCTGGAACTTGCAACGATCCTCCTGCCTCTGCCTGCTGGGATTACAGACATGCTCCACCACACGCACAGCTGGTGGCAACTCTTTGGAGTACTATAAAGAAGCAGAGAAATGGGCTGATTGCTGAAAGATAGAATGGATTAAAAATCTTTTGTATTTCTTTTACTACAGGAGATACTAAAGCACGTAAAGATGTTGTTAGGTATGATCCAGTCGAGGAGAAATTAAAGTTGTAAAGAATATAAATTTAAGGGTAAACCTGAGTAGATTTAAGGGAGGGCTAGAACAGTGGCTGATCTTAAAAAAAAAAGACCTATTTCATATGGCTATTATGTGACTCCAAATAAACTAACACATGTGAAAATCTTGCATAAATTTTAAGGTACTAAAATGTATTATTAATCCATTGTTCAAATGAAATATTCTACCGCACTCCCGTGCCTCTTGCATATTCAAATATAAACATTTAGTGAGTGCATTATCTACTTTAGGAGATACTGTCTCAAGTTAGTAATTTTTATTGTAATAGATATGCATGCCTCTGCTGTATCAATTTTTAGGCTTCACAAGAAAAACTCTGCATCATGTTGCAATTGTCCTTTACACTTACTCTGAAAACTTTTCACTTATTTTAAAAGCTATAAAACAATCTTGCTGTGATCAGAAACTTTACTATTTTGCTTTCACTACCAAATATTATCGACTAAACATTGTGTTTAATCATCTTCATCAGTTTCTTAATTTCAGTTTGCTTTTTTATCAGTGGTCCTTCCTGCTGAGGGCAGAACAGAAAAAAAAAAAACTACTTTAAAAGGTCTTTCTTCTTTTCCAGTTCTAAAGAAAAGACCTGAAGCCATCTTATCAAGTAGGGGGGAAAAGTGGGTTAACAAGAATTTCATCACCAGCCCGAGTGCACAGTGAGGGTCTGTGTGAAGCCTAAGTGGGTGAGCACGCTTTCCAACAGGACAGACCTAAGGTCACAGTTGCCTTCCTCTGTTTCTATGAGTCCTTGTCTGTCACTGCTTCACCTACTGGGTGACCTCTCCACCCAGGCAGTGCATGTGAAAGGGGTATCAGGTGTGCCTACCTACACTTGGGTCTGGCTGATTTTCTCTCCTAGAGACCCTCTCCACTATCGTGAGAGCCCCTCCTTAGGGGTACTTCCTCAAGTCTACCTGGAGTAGGAACTGCTGAATAGCAAACTAGCTCGCCAGGATGATTCATTTCTGGGGAGGCCCTGCAGTCCCTGGGGTGGTGGTTGGGACGATTGCCTGAGCACCTCTCATGATGGTGGTGGCATTCTTTCTCAGGGGGACAAAGGAAACCAAGCCACTCTATTCAACATCAAGTGTCCACTTTGCCTACCTCCTCTATTTTTCCCCCCTCTTTCTAAAAATCCATATCAGATTCCTAGGGTTGCTGGAACAAAGTACCATAAAACTGGTGGCTTAAAACAACAGAGCAAGACTTTGCCTGGTGATACTGAATAAAAGAGGCCCATGGGTGCTAAAGTGAATTTTGGAGGGTATCTGTAGGGTAACAGTACATGGGTGTACCTGTTAGCACACCGTTGCCAGGTGTGGAGAAAGGGAGGGGACCAGGGCTCCTAGCAGACACCTGGAGCCAGGCAGAACCAGGTTCATATCTTAACTGTGCAGCCAACCAATGCAATCTTCTTAAGCCTGTTTTCCTACCTACAAAATGCAGGTAGTAATGATGTTTATCCCTTAGAATTGTGCAGGAGGTTACATAAAATAGTTTAGGATTTGAAACTGTTTTGATGTGAGGTGTTATACCCCCCCACCCCCATGTTTTCACTGTTATAGATATTAGGGGAATGAAACTCCTGACCTATTATATGTCCAGTACAAGTTCATGTTCTCTAAAATTGAAGAATGAATGTTAGGAACAACGGAGGTTAAGAACAAAATATATTTATTGAGAGAAAGAAAGCTTCTGTCTGAGAGAGACACAAGGGGTCCTGAGCAGGTTGCCAAAAACTCTGTCTTTTCTAGGGACTTTTATAGAGTAAAATCATGGGGTGAAACAGGTTCAAGGTGGGGAAAACTGGAAACTTGCAAGGCAGATGGGCATAAGGTGGAACAGAACTATGGTTAACCAATAAGATTAACTGTTCAGGTAAAATTGATTAAATCGGGGATAAATGGGGAAGCGATTCACATGGAAAGCAGGTATTCTTAGCAGTGATTTTTTTCTGTAGAGGTTGGGATGGTGACTCCTGACTTTCTCAGGGTGATAGGGAACTGTTTAGAATATCAGTCCTTAGGATATGAGTGCATTTGTTTGATCCTTTGTCTTGAGGCCTGGCCCTCAGTGGGTGGTGTATGTCTCCCCCACTGTTGCAAGGTATCTGATCTCTGTACTGGCTCCTTTGAGGCCTCATCCCTATCTGACTGCCTATACTATTTTTACCTAACTTAGCTGTCTATAACAATCTGTGTTCTCCAGGGTCCTTCTCTGATGGGATGTTGTATGATGATTGGAAGGACAGAGGATAGGAGGCCCCAGGACCATTGCAGTTAAAGTACAGGCCAAAGGTAAAGGACTAAAGGACTCATCCTTGTCTAACCTGACAGTGTATGTAAGGGTGAGTGTTTGAAATTGTATGGATGCGTGAGAGCATGGGAATGTCTATAAATAAGTGGGTTTTTAAAAATTTTTACAAATTTTGTTTTGGGTTTTTGAGACAGGGTCTTACTGTGTAATTCAGGCTGGCTTTGCACACACTGTGTAGCCCAGGCTGGCTTCGAACTCACAGCAGTTCTGCTTCAGTTCTGGGATTGAATGTTTTTGTAGTGTGTGAGTGTATACATGTATGTATGAACAGTGCATTTGTACATGTGAGATCATTTGTGTGTACACACACACTCACTAAATGGGTACCCACGCAGGGGCTTTGTCCTGCTCCCTTTTGCACCCCTGCATCTGGTCCTCTCAGATGAAGGTGTGTGTGTGGAATAGGGGTAGCAAGCAGGATGAAACCAGCAGGGCCTCTGGAATCAAACAGCATTGGTGTTTCCTGTCTGTAGGCAGATCAACCACTATAAGCCTTAGCTTTGCATCTCTAAGGTGAGTATCACTGCAGAATCTACCTGGAAATTAAAGAGTTTAGAATTGTGGAAACCAAAGAGAGTTAACTCAATAAATGTCAACTAGTATTACACTCAGTTGTCACTACCAACGTTCACAGAAGCTTTCCTGCGCTAAGACCCTCCAAAATAAGTCAAAGACAACTCTGTAGCAAGATTCATTACATTCCGCCAGCCTTTGTTTCTTGAGATGGAGCCATGAACTGCAGGTCCTGTCTGCTACAGCTGCTGATCGTCCAGGGCCGGGGATTTAGCTCAGTGGCTTAAGCTCCTGCCTAGCAAGCAGGAGGTTGTGAGTTTGATCCCGGGTACAAAAAAAAAAAAAAAAAAAAAAAAAAAAAAAATCAATCGTCCAAATCCCGCCCCGCAGGAGGGTGGGATTTGGTCATCACCGGTCGAAGCTAAAGCTGGGGGCAGGGTGCCCTCGCCTGGCAGAGTGGGGTAAAGGCGACTCCTGCCTGACAAAGGCTGACAGAGGCCCGCGGCTCTCGGGTGCTACCAGCAAAGGGAGAGGGGCAGTGTCTGTGGAGGAGACTCTTAAGTTCCCTTGCTTGAAGTCACCTCCTCTCAAGGTTACTGTTTGTTTGTTATATTTCAGTTAACATTATGGAAGAAGTCACCTCCTTTCTTTTCCTCTGCTGAGCTCCTCTTTCCTCCCCTGGATTCCGCCCCCGCCCCCGCGCCCCGTGCTTTGTCAGACTCGGCCAGGACCCCTGTTTGCTCTCAGGGTTAGGTGTGTGGAGAGTGGCAAGAACCCAGACTATTTGATTCCTAGAGTCCCTAAACTAAGCTCTTAGCAAATGCTGCAATAAAAGAATTGTAGAAACCCATCAGGCTTGAACGGTGAATGACCCAGGGGCCACCCAGCCGCATTTCCTAAGGTGGGCAGAAGCCATGAGCTCCAGGAAGACATCTGGGAATATTCATTCCCCAAAATACTGGGAACCTTCTTTTTGCAGGATATTGTGCTAGACATTGGAGATACTGCAGGTGGCCAGGTCAGACTGGGTCCTTACCCCCCTGGAAGCAGTAGGACACATGGTCACACTCATGATGAAATTACACCTCATTCACCTGAATATATGAGTACTGTATTCAGATGCTCATCTTTATACGTGCACCCATTTTACAGGTGGAAAGACAAGCTCCAAGAGGACTCGCTGCTAGACAGAACAGCTTCGTGCAGGATGAGTCCCGAGGGGCTCTCCAAGGGGAAGGTGTGTCGGTAAGTGGGATGAGTGGGTGCCGGTGCCTCCTGGGCCTCGACTGCTCCCTCATCACCCACTGCCCAGCGGCGCTGGATGAAAAGGCTGTAGGGGAGAGGGATTCTTGTCATGGTATCTAACAAGTCTCTCCTGCTATACTGACCAGGGGACCCTCAGGGCGTTTTCCAAATCTCCAGGAGACCTGGGAGGGGCGGGGAGAAACCCGGAAAGGTCGCTGCGGTGAGGCAAAAGCGGCTCTCCCAGAACTGCACGCTCCCGCCCCACCCCCAGGGGCAGCACCCTCAGCGCCCGGACCCCAGCTCTGCTTCGCGCAGCGTCTCAGTGAATGAATGCTCTGGAGACACTGGACGGCGGGCGGCCACCGGGACTGGGCCGCCGGACTGGGCAGCTTCGAGCCCGAGAGGGCCCCGCCGCCAATGGACGGGCTCCGGCCGTTTCCGCCCCTTGGCGGGATCTAAGTGTCTGCGCACCACGCAGACCGGGACGGGAACAGAGACAGGCACAGGGGCAGGGGCAGGGGCAGGGGCAGGGCTGGTGCGAGGGCTGGGAGTAGGCCCGTCCACCTCTGCCTGCTGCGGGAGCCTGGGCTTGGGCCCCGGCAGTTATTGTCCTCCCCTGCTCTCTGCCCACTGGTGGCAGATCTTCGCGTATCCATCCTGATCCATGGATTCTGAATAAATAGGCAAATACTTATTTGTTCTTTTTTCTTTTATACAAATAATACCACAACGGGCACGCTGCTCTGCACAGTGCTTTTTTTTCTTCTTCATATTATGTTACATCTTGAAAATCCGTACTAATAAACAACTTTGTTCTTGTTTTTGCTTTTAAATGACTGTTTCAGTATTCCATGGAGTGATCTGGACCATTACTTTACAAGTTTTCTACTGAAGGGCAATTACAGTGTTTTCAATCTTTGGTTTTTAACATCTTTTCACTCATATTTGTGTACATCTTTGGGGTAAATTCTCAGAAGTGGGACTACTCAGCCAAAGGATGTGTGAACTTGTAATATTGTTAGTTGTTTATAAAAGCTTTCTAAATGTAATGTATAAGAGGCCTGCTTCCCCATAGCCTCATCAACACATATTTCAAAATTTTTATCCACCTGACAATCAACTTAAAAAGAAAATTGAGCCTGGAACAGTGACACACATTTGTAATTCCAGCTACTCGGGAGGCTGAGCAGGAGGATAGGATATTCTAGGCCAGCCTGGGCAACATAGTGAGAAACTGTCTTAATTAAATAAAAACCTAAATAAAATAATAAAATAAAATAGGGCTGGGGATGAAATTCAGTGGTGTAGGGCTTGCCTAGCAAGCATCATACCCTGAGTTCAGTCATCATTCCTGTAAAGAAAAAACAATTGATTATTCCCACCTCCTGAATCCTCAGGGATCCTGGATTTCTACTTCCGCCTGACACTAAGAAGACATCCCTCTCCCTCATGTTTCCCTTCCTTTCCGATATAATAATCTAAGATTTACTCTCCAAGAAGTCACATCAATCCCAAATGTCTACGCATGAAACAAGAGTTGCGAAACATGTGACACAAAAGCTGATCGACTGAAAAAAAAATAAATCCACAGTTATAGTTGGAGACTCAATATCCCTTCCATTAGCTGATAGACCAACCCATCACAGAATTAGCAAGGCTACAGAAGAACTCAACAACACCATTAACCAATAGTATGTAATTGACATCTGGTTGACTCTACTTGACCACAGCAGAATATGCATTTGTTCCATGTGCTCAAAAAACATACACCAAAAGCAACCATAAAACTGGGTCATAAAACAAATTTCGACAAGCTGAAAATATCTGAAATCATACAGAATGTTTTCCATGACCACAATGAGATCAAACTGAAATCACTTATAGAAATATTGGGAAACATATCCAAAACATGGGATTAAATAATAATATCTAAATAGTCCATAGATTGAAGATGAAATCTCAAGGGAAGTGGGAAAAAATACATTGAACTGAATGAAAATACAACTACACTTTTTTTTGGGGGGGAGGGGTATCGGGAATCAAACTCACAATATCGTGCTGGCCACATAGGCACTTATACCAATGAGCTAAATCCCTGGCTCACAACTACACCTATTAAAATTTGTGTTAAACCAGGCATGGTGACACATGCCTGTAATTCCAGCACGTAGGAGGCTGAGACAAGAAGATGACTTCAAGTTTGAGGCCAACATAGACTACTAAATTCAAAGCCAGCCTGAAATAGTGAGACTGTCTCAAGGTTAAAAAAAAAAAAAAAAGCCAGTTCTTTGCAAAAGATCAGTAAAACTGGCCAGCCTCTAGGAAGATTTTTTTTGTTGTTGTTGGTACCAGGGATTGAGCTCAGGACCTCACACTTGCCAGGCAGGCGCTTATGTCTCTGAGCTAAATCCCCAGCCCCTCCTGTAGAAAGATTAACAAAGACATCCAAATAATAAGTGAACACCACAAACTACTCTATACACATAAATTTGACAATTTCAGCTGGGAATGATAGTATATTCCTGTGATCCCTCCCAGCTACTTGGCAGACTGAGTTGGGAGGGCTGCAAATTTGAGGCCAGCCTAAAGAATTTGGCAAGATGCTGTCTCAAAATAAAAAACCATGGGCTTGGTATGGTGGCATATGCCTGTAGTCCCAGCACTGGAGAGACTGAGGCAGGGGAATCATCACCAGTCCAAGGCCAACCTGAGCTACATGGTGAGTTCAAGGTCAGCCTGAATTAAATAGTAAGACCTCGTCTCAAAAAACTAAAAATAAATAAATAAGTAAATAAACTGGGCTGCAGCTGTAGTTTAGTGCTGGAGTGCCCCAATACCAGCAACAACTTCAACAAAATAGACCACACCCTGAAAAACATGAACTACCACAAATCACTCAATGTGAAAAAATAATTTGAGTAGCCATATAATTATTAGGAAAACTGACTTTGTAATTTAAAATTCTCAAGAAATTAATGTTTAAGTCCAGATAGTTTCACTGGGGAATTTTATTAAAGATTTGTCATTTTCTTTTTCTTTTTTTTTTTTTTAGTACTGGGTATTTGAATTAGGGCTTTGGGTATGATAGTTAAGTTACATTTCCTCCCCAGCTCTTTTGAGATAAGAGTTTCATTAAGTTGCTCAGGCTGGCCTTGAATTTGTAGTTATTTTAATTTCCCAAATAGCTGGGATTATAGGTGTGCGCCACCAGGCCCAGTGTGGTAAATCAACTAATGGTCAATTTGGAACACCCAGTTGAACTGAATCAATGTGATTCTGGGTGTGTATGGCCCACCTCAGGATTGTTGCCAAAAGCATAAAGGGTGAAGATGGTGTGCTGTTGATTCTCCTGGAAAAGCTTGTCACACAGGTTTTCCTGATATGAACTCAGTTTGGGTCCCTGCAGTCACTGAGGATGGCTGTAATTCTCTTCAGGGGAACTCTGGTCTTTATTGTGAGCATTGCTTCTTGATTCCAGTGCCAATCCCTCAGCTTGTTGGCACAGATCCTTTAGCCTGGTGACACAGCCTTTCTGTTTATACTATTGATCTTTTGGCCTTCTCAGATCCTTGATACAGGCTTGCATGAGGCATTGTCATAGATTCTAGGCCTCTAGCTGGACTCGTGGGGGGCACTGCCATCGGCTCTAGGTCTTTAGTTGGACTCATGCAGGACATTGCCATGGATCTGGCCCTCAGATGGATTCTTTGGATCTCTATTGTGTCGACAGAGCTCTGAAACTCTTTTGCATTTGATTATTTGGGTGAATATCAGAAAGTAATCCTATAAATTATGTGTCCGGTATTAAATCCATTCCCTTGTAAACACTGACCACAATACCCAGCCACCTACCAAAAATACTAAGGCTTCATAGAATCAGTACAAAGAAAGAAAACTTTAGACTAATATCTCTCATGAATATAGAAATAAAAATCTAAGGAGGTACCAGCAAATAGAATTAAGCAATAATAAAAAGAATTGCAACCAGGTGTGGCAATGCATTCCTGTAATTCTAATACTCTAGGAGGCTGAGGAAGGAGGATTGCAAGTTCAAACCCACCCTGGGCAATTTAGTAAGCACTGTCTCGAAAATGAATGAATGAATCAATGAATGGACTAGGATTGTTACCCTAGGTTCAAGTCATCTGTAGGAAAATGGATGTATCTTAATATGATAATGTTAAGTAAAATAAAGCAGACACATAAGCACAAACATTGCTTGACTTATTTTATATGAGGAGCTCCAAACATAAATAATTTAAAAATAGATGTTATGAAATAGGGAGACCAATGCTCTGAAAATGGGAAGGGGAACTAGAGAGGAGGTAAGGGGAGAAGTTAGGTGGAAAGGGAAGTAAAAAAAAATTAAGATATATACATGTACCAACTCCCCATGATGAAGGCAATCATTATGTACAGCAAACATGTACTAATAAACTTTAACAAAGTATATAATGATTCAGTATTTGTTCATGATTTAAAAACAATGCTCAGAAAACTAGGAATTGCCACGCATGGTGGTACAGGTTTGTAATCCCAGCACTTGGGAGGCTGAGGCAGGAGGAATTACCAAGAGGATCAAGGCCAGCTTACACTACATAGTGACTTCAAGGTCACTCTGAACTACATAGTGAGATTCTGTCTAAAAAAAGGAAAAAATAGGAATAGAAAGGCACTCTCTCAAATTGGTAGAGTTCCTATAAAAATCGTGCCTAACATATTAAGTGGTGAAAGACTGCATATTTTTCTTCTAAGATCAGAAAAAAGACAAGAATGTCTTCCCTTATTGTTCTGGTGCTTTTTTTTTTGGGTACTGGGGATTGAACTCTTGACTTCACACTTTCCAGGTAGGTGTTTATGCCTTTGAATTAAATCCCCAACCCATGGTACTTTATTTATTTATTTATTTATTTATTTATTTATTTATTTATTTTTTGAGACAGGGTCTTGCTCTGTTGCCCAGACTGGTCTCAAACTCTTGGGGTCAAGCATTCCTCTTGCTTCAGCCTCCTTAGTAGCTGGGACCACAACTTGCTCTCACCCTTGTTATTCAGCATAGTGTTAAAAATAACTCTACTCAACACAATAGGATAAGGAAAGAAAATAAAAGGCACACAGATCAGAATGGAAAAAACAAACAAACAAACAAACATCATTCACTGTTTTGAGTAACACAACTGGCTACATAGGAAATCCAAAATATCTATAAAAAACAAAATCAATCAAACAAATAGATAGAAAACCCAAATTACTAGAAAGGTGAGTTCAGCAAGAATAAGCTGTTAGCAGCATACAAGGGGCACAGAAACCTACTGTATTTCAATATACTAGCAATGAAGACATGGATATCAATGAAAACTAAAAACAAAAATACCACTCATAATCACAAGAAGAGGGAGACTAGAAAAGAAGGAAGGTGGAGAAATGGGGAAGGGGGAGAAAGACAGACTGAGGTGTACATCCAACAAAGCATGTACATGGTTTTGTGACCATTAATCCTGATATGTTGTCTTCACTGAATTAAGAAATACCTAACAGATCAGCAACAGCATATGCCTGGGTGTGTCTGGGTAGGTGTGGCCTTGAGTCCCCTGTGGTCCCTTGCCCCTTGTCTCTGTGGCACTGTTTACCTGCTCTGCTTCCTGGCCACCATGAACTGAGCAGCTTTACTCCAGCATGTGCTTCTGCCATGGTATTTCTGTCTTACAGCCAACCAACCATGAACTGAATCTTGTAAACCTGTGAGCCAAATTAAACCTCTCCTCCAAATTTTAGGTGTCAGGTGCTGTGTCCTAAAACTTTGAAAATTGCAGAATGCTAACGATGATAATTAAGGAAGAGCTAAATTAATGGAGAAACATACTATTTGTAGATTGGAGAAAGTGACATAGCAAAACTATTAATTCTCAAATTGACATACTTTTTTTTTGGTACTGGGAATCAAACTCAGGAGCCTGTGCTTGCTGGGCAGGTGCTGTATCACTAAACTATATACCCGGCCCCCTGACAGGGTTTTGATATGTAATTTAGGCTGGCCTTGAACTCACTATGCAGCTCAAGCTGGTTTCAAACTCACAGCAATCCTCCTGTATCAGCCTTCCAAGTGCTAGGATTATAGGTGTGCATCATTATACTTGCCTGCCATATGTTTAATGCAATATTTACCAAAGTCCCTGCCAAATTCTTTTGTAGATGTGAACCATTCTGAAAAAAAAGATAATAAAGTAGGAGGAATTAGTATATATGCTTTCAAGACTTACCACATAACTATGGTAATTAAGACCATGTGTCATTGGCAGATGGATAGAAGGACAGACATTAGATCAATGGAACAGAATACAGAATTTGAAAATACTTCAAAATGTATGTACTAAATTAACTTTTGACAAAAGTGCAAAGTCAGTTTAGTGGCAAAAAAGCTGTGTAGGGTTGCTGTAGATCAGTGCATCAAAATAGAGCGTGCAGAAATAGATCAGAGCATGCACAAACATAGAGATGGCAATGTGGGGAGTGGTACATGGACAATTGTTTATCCACAGGAGGAAAAAGCTACAATATAATTTCTACAAAAACATTTCTACCTCACATTACGTACATAGTACATAAAGGGGTAAAACAATATAGGGGTAAAACAATGTCCCCTATATAAAGTATAGGGGACATTGTTTTTTTTGGTACTGGGGATTGAACTCAAGACCTCATGCTTAGCAGGCAGATGCTGTGCAGCTGAGCTATATCCCTGGCCCAGGACCTTCTTTATGACCTTGGAATATAGAGATTTTTCTAAAAAACTATTAAAAACTCCTACTAATTCATCTATTTCAACAGCAAAGGATTGGTTAAATCTTGTTACAATTAAACTAAAAATTTACTTTTTTATTTTTTAGAGACAGTGCCTCACCACATTGCCCAGGCTGGCCTGGAACTTGCTATCATCCTGAGTAGTGAGATTACAGGTGTGTGCCACTGAGCCCCGCTCTTACCCTAAGAATTTTTATTCACTGAAAAACAACATAGGGAAGGTGAGAAAATAAATCACAAATCTTGAGCTGGTATTTGCAAACACATATAATTAGCAAGAAACTGGAGACGTAAAGAATTTCTATTATTTTTAAATGGGCAAAAACTTGAATGGAACTGGAACTTTTAAAAGGGAGAGAAGCCCACAGGGATCACATTATGAAAAGATACTCCACTTCATTAGAAACGGCAAAAGATTTATACAATCTGGAGAGACACCAGAGTACACTCTACTTCATTAATAGTAAAAGAAATGCAAATTAAAACCACAATGAGATATCACTTCCTGTCTGCCACATTAGTGTAAAATAAAAACTTGGTTGCTGGGTACAGTGGTGCCTGCTTGTAATCCCAGCACTCTGAAAGGCTAAGGCATAGGAGGACTGCAAGTTCAAGTCCAACCTGGGCAATTTAACAATGTAGTTGAAAACTAATTAAAAAATAAATAAATTTAAAAGGGTTAGGGATACAGTTCAGGCCCTGAAAAAAAAATAGGAAGAGCTAGAAATGGTATAAGATTTTTTTTTTGTTTTGGTACTAGGAATTGAACTCAGGACCTTACACTTGCCAAGTATGTATGCACTGTTCTCCTGAGCTATATCCCTGGCCCAATATAAGAATTTTTATCCACTGTTGGTAGCAGTATAGATTTTTTTTTGTCTTTTTGAGAAGGGTTCTCACTATGTAGTTCAGGCTGGTCTTGAATTTGCAATGATGATCCTCCTGCTTTAGCCTCTTGAGAGCTAGGCTTACAGGAGTGTGCCACCACGCCTGGAAGTAGCATTATAGATTGAGGTAACCTGTTTTTTTTTTTTTGTTTGTTTGTTTTTTTGAGACAGATTTTTGCTATGTAGCACAGGTTGGTCTTGAACTTGCAGTGAGCCTTCTGTCTCAGCCTCCCAAATGCTGGGATTACAGGTATATGCCACCATGCCCAGCCAAAGGCAACCATTTTGGAGCTGGCTGTGTTGGCAGGAGGACTGCAAGTGTAAGCCCAGCTTGGGCAATTTTGTGAGACTCTATCTCAGAAAATAAAAAGTAAAAAAAGAGCTGATGATATAACTCAGTGTGAAGGACCTGGGTTCAATCCCCACTACAGGATGAAAACCAAACCAAACAAAATAAAACAAAGAATTTTAGGGTGATATTATTCATAACAGCAAAAATCTGGAACAACCTAGTGTTCATCAATAATAGAATTAACGAATTATTGTATATTTATTCAGTGGACTACATATAGATGAAAATAAATGAGCCGCAGGTAAAAATGATCCTCAAAAAATGTTGAGAAAAGTAAGTGCCATAATATATACAGTACAATTTTGTTTACTCAAAAGCACAAAACAATCAAAGTAAAAACATATATTATTTAGGGATAGGCATATAGGTAGTAGAACTCATGGAGAAAGCAAAAGAATAATTAAAACAAAACTCAGTGTAGTATAAATCCAGGCCTGGGAAGAAGAGGCATGTGACTGAGTAAGGAAACAGGAATGGAGAGGGGTAAGTGTGGTCTGAGAAGGAGCGAGAATTTTCGATGATGTTAAAAAGTCTATGCTGATGGGAAGGCAAATGGAAAAACTACCTCAGAAGTCAATTGGCAATATCAAGGAAAGCCAAAGACGTACCTTTAGTGCAGAAATTTCATTCCAGGTATACTGGCTCCTGAGTAAATCACTCATGGGCATCAGGAGACAAGTACAATAGTTCACTGCTCTATGTATATAATAGTGACTGACTGTCTACAGCTTGAACAGAGAACAGAAAAATCATGGTACTGTCTCTACATAATGAGATACTATATAGGCAGCAAAAATGAAACTCTCAAGCTGTATACATTATTCTTGCAAATACGCTGATTAAAAAAACAAGTTGCAGAAGGACAGGTATGGTTGATACCATTTTGACAAAGGTTTAAACACAGAAAGAATTCTAGATTGTTTAACAATTTATGTATGTAGAAAAAGTATAGCCAGGCGTGGTGGTACACACCTGTAATCCTAGCACTCAGGAGGCTGAGGCAGGAGGATCGTTGAGAGTTGGAGACCAGCCTGGACTACAAAGTGAGCTCAAGGCCAGCCTGAACTGCATAGCAAGACTCTGTCTCAAAAAAGATTAAAAAAAAAAAGTATAAAGAGGTGCATAGAAATTTACCTAAACTCAGGATGGTGGTTATTGTCCCCAGGCTGGGTCTGAGAAGTCTGCAGGTTTGCTGACTTCGACTATGGAAAAGAATTTTCAGGACAAGTCAGTAACAGGCACGGGAACAGTTTATTAGATTTTAGGATGCATTTAAGAGTGGAGTGTGGGCACTCAGAGAAATGAGACACTATTTCCTGGGACAGGAAACATTTATGCTTCTCTTGAACAGGTGGGAACCCTGGAAAAAGGTGGCCTCACAGAAGGGTAGTAGTTCATTCTACAGGTATAGGCCTGTTTTATTGTTTTTTAAATAGGTCATTTAAACATTTTTTGGATTCTCTAAACCTGTTCCTTTATCTTAGGGTCAGGCTCTTTACTTTTGCAGTTAATCCAATATATGGACTTTCAGTATTCCTGAGGAATTTGAGGTATGATGGGTTGGATGGAAAGGAGCCTGAATTTATTTATTTACTTACTTATTTATCAGTACCAGGGATGGAACTCAGGACCACGTGCTTGCAAGGCAGGCACTTATGCCTGCTGAGCTAAATCCCCAGCCCCAGGAGCCTGAATTTAACTAAGGGAATGCAGCCATGGATCATCTTGAGTGACTCTCAGGCCCAAAAGTTGCAGTCTTCTTAAAAGTACAGTTTTTACTTATGATTTGCTTGTCTCCTTTCTATCTTTTATTTCTTCTTCTTCTTTTTTTTTTTGGTACCGGGTATTGAATTGCCAGGCAGGCACTTAAGCCACTGAGCTAAATCCCCGGCCCCCTATCTTTTATTTCTTCTATTTTACCTCAGTTACTTGGGGGAGGGGCAGGTCTGGGATGTGTGACACATTGCAACTTTATGCACACTCTATGCGGTAGGCATTGCTTGTGTGTGTGTGTATGTGTGTGTGTGTATGTAGTTACCAGGTATTTAACTCAGGGCCTTCGCACGGAGATATATCCCCAGCTCTTTTTAAATTTTGAGACAGGGTCTCACTAAGTCCTCAAGATGTACGGACACGGCACGCACTTGTGATTTTTCTGCGTAGCTTACCAACGAGGAAGCTAAGCTGGAATTTCAAAGCTCAGCTTCGGCCTGACAACCGCTTCACTGAGTGAGCGAAGGTCTTTGGCGTCCTCGCAGATGTCTCCCACACTCCCTTCGAACTGCTGTCGCAGGTCCAATGGGCACCCAGATACAATCCGCCCTCTTCCCCTCAGGGGTCGAAGTCCATTCCGGTCCCGCCCTATGCATCGGGCTCCGCCCCCACGCCTCAGCCTCAGTCGCAGGACTCATGAATATGCAAGCCACAGGAAGATATTTAAAGACGCTGGCGGCACGTTCAGATTCCTGCCCCGCGCCGCCCGCCCGGTACCGTTCCTTATTCTGAGGCCCAGCCCCCTTCGCCCGAGTCCATCACTGTGTGCGGAAGCGTCGCCAGCATGTCTGACAAACTGCCCTACAAAGTCGGTGAGTTCCAAGACGCACAGCCTATGACGGCTCCTGTGCACCTGCCCCAGCCTTGTTGCGGGAGGTGGGTGCCCGCCTGGCCTACGGTTTGTTGGGGTTGGCAGCCGCGGGGCTGCCTCCGGGCGCCCAGAACCCCTAAAATCGCAGGCAGAGCGCGTTGCTGGGCGCGCGGGGCCGCTTGGGGGTTGGAGTTCGTGAGCCGCAACTAGGCGGCCTTGGGGCGAGTTTACGGACTACGAATCCCGGCGTGCCCCGCGCCGTCCGTTGCCTCTGCGCGGGCTGCGAGACTCAGGCTAATGGCGTGCTTAGCACTGAGTCTGCTGGGTGGAGTGGGGGCGCACGTGCCCGCGGCCAGCGGACCGGAACAGCCCGCTGTGGCTAACCCTGCGCTAGGGTCCCGGCGCTGCCTGCTGGCTGTCTGGGTAGTCGCAGTCAAGAGCGTACTCCTTTCTTGGCCTCTTACAGGGCAGGCATGGGCAAAGGCGCTCACAAGAGTGTGTGAAGAGAGGCCTGGAAAGGGAACCCTAGGTTGGCACTGGTCTGCACTTTGTGGGGACTTTGGGCAGGTTACACAACTTGTAGCGTCACCCACCCAGCCAACAGGGACAATTGTGCAAAAACTCAAAAATTGGAGTGGTTAGAAAGCTTTTTCCTGCTGTTTCTCGGATGGAAGGCCACAAGTTCATTGAGCATTTATTGTGGGATGGGCTCTACCTTCCACTGTATTCTGTTATTGTTACTGCGATTCAGGGTGGAACTGTTTTCACAGTGAAAATTTTGAGACACAGAGGTCACTTACCCCGTGTTCTGATGGGAAGAGATGGAGCAGGATTTTGATCCAGGGCATGTGGACCTCTGAGTGCACCTGCACACCGTTATGTACAAGTGAACACTGTTGGAACCCCGCAAATGAATTTTCAGTAAAGAACCAGTTGAGACTGGCTAGCAGCTTTTAAAGTAAGGAAGATAGCACTAAACAAAAGAAAGAACACCAGTGTTTATGGAACTCCTGATCTGTTTCTGGTGCTTTGTGTGTGTTTACAAAATGATCTTTTTGGATGTTGGCATTAGTCCCTTATGGGGTAAAGGTTGAGGAAAAGATGTGCAGATTCTTGCTCAAGTAGTTCATCAGGCAGCCACCAGAGTAGCCTGTTGATATTGTTGAGTGGAAAAGATACTAAAACTAGGTGAGATGAAGGGCTGGAATGGGAACTAGTCATACTGTGGAGAGATGTGTCAGGTTTGGGGCGATGGTTTGCGTGGGTGGAGATGAAGCTTTTACCTATGTAAGGATGGAGGAAAGGAGCTTCCATCAGTGAGAGCACATGCTATCTGCTAGACCTTGCCCATTTGGCATCTTCTGTAACCCTCAGGGCACATAGCAAAGTTAGGGGTGAGTATCTGCACTCCATAGGTAAAGAAACTTGAGGTTTAGAGAACATCTTATGTTGCTTTTAACCTGTTCTTAATACTTATTCCTGAGACATCTACAATATAATATAGGCAATAGTTATTCCTGAGACATCTCAGCTCCCCCTGGGTATCAAAATCCCAGAGCTTGAAAGCTTAGGAGGTGGCACAGCTACCATGAGTGCATTGAAAAAATTATTTTAGTTGGAGGGACAGATGGTAGTTGAAGGGGTGGAGATTTGAAGGATAGCACAGTATCCTTTGTTCCCTATAGCAGGGCCTTGAGAAAGGGCGACCCCAAGCCTTGCCTGGCCAGTCCTGCTTCTGTCATTGAATGGTTATCACACCTGGGGCAAACCCTGCTCTAGGTCCTTTCCTCATTATTATTATTATTATTTTGAGACAAGGTCTCTCTGTACTTGTGGTAGGCCTTGAACTCACTGTATAACCCTGTGTGACCTTGAACCCAATCCTCCCACCTCAGCCTCTCAAGTGCTGAGATTATAGGAGTGCACTACCTTGCCCAATATCCTCATTGGTAAATGCTGCGAGGTGGACTTGGTTCAGGTTTGTTTGCTTTTTGCTACTCTTGTCCTATGCCAGCTCTTTGTGGATCTCCTTATTCGGTTGTAACAGATCTGTTGGGGCTTTTTTTCTGTGCTAGACCCTGCTGAGCACTGGAAATACAAAGGTGACCCAAAACAGGGTAGGACAGCCATGTTTACAGGTAGTGTATTTATTGTCTCCATTTTATGAGAGGAGATTTGTCACTTTCCTTCACAGCTACTGCCTGCTTCTGTTCTCTTTCTTGAAAAGTCTCTCTGAGTTTTGCTCCACAGTCCATGCAGCAGCCAATGGGGCCTTTTAAAAGAAAAATGTGCTCCTTTAAAGTTCTTGTAGGCCTTCTACCTCACTGGGAGTAAAATCCTGACTCATCTTTCTCTCTCCATTTGGCCCATTCTCTGTTCCTCTAGCAGAACTATATCAAATTCTTTACTGTTTCCTGTTTACTTAAGGTACTGGGGATTGAACCAGGGCCTTTGTACTGAGCTATTGCCCACTTTTTTTTTTTTTTAATTTTTGAGATAAGGTCTCACTAAGTTGATAAGTTTCCTAAACTGCTGTCAAGCTTTTTTTTTTTTTCCCATCTTTTTGGGACAGGGTCTCACTGCAGTTCAAGCTGGCTTTGAGCTCACTTTGTAGCCCCGGCTGGTCTTGAACTCACAGTGATCCCCTTGCACAACCTCCTGAGTGCTGGGATTATAGGCATATGCCACCACGCCTGGCTTTTTTTTTTTTTTTTGGAGACAGGTTCTCACTGTGTAGTTTAGACTGGCCTTGAACTCACTGGACAGTCGAGGCTGGCTTTATACCCACAGCAGTCCTTCTGCCTCAGCCTCCTAAGTGCTGAGTGCTGGGAATATAGGCGTGCACCACCATGCCCAGCCTGGTGTCAAATTTTGAATTCTCCTACCTCACCCTTTCAAAATATTGGGGTTACATGTGTCCACCACCATGACCCATCTGTTTCCAGGTTTTTTTTAGAGTATTTTCTGAGTGCCAGCTGCTGTAGGTCAGATACTATATGTGGGGGAAGAGCCTTCCAGACTAAGGACTGTTTGGGTTAAATCTCTTTGATGGAAATGACTAGCTTGTCAGAAGAGAGTTACTGTAAGAGGTCTAGGAACAGAAGGAGGGGGAGAAGATGGAGGTGGCATAGTGACACCCCAATGCCTGGTGAGCCAATGCCTGGTGAGGAGTTAGAGGAAGTCATTTGAGGCTTTGGTTTAACTGTTTAGTAGAACTGTGGCAGTGATAGAACTTAAATTTTTTTTTTTTTTTTTTTTTGGTACCGGGGATTGAACTCATGACCTTGCACTTGCCAGGCAGGCGCTTATGCCACTGAACTAAATCCCTGGCCCAGAACTTAAATTTTTAAAAGCTCTCCTTTTGACTGCTGTGGAGAGCATCCAGTTGAGATGGTGCCTGGATTGTTTATATATTTAGGTGTTGACCCAGGAGTAGCTAATGGAGGTGAAAATAGCAATGAGAAGTCAAAAAATCTTACAAGTTTTTGGCCAGAGTAGCTGGTTGTTGGTTTCATTTCCTAAAGTAGAAGCTTAAGGTTGTGCGGCTAAAATTGTGATAATTCATACTTGATGCATAGTAGATCCAATTGCACATTTGAGCAGAGATGCTGAGTAGGCATGTGGAGACCAATGATGATGAACCTTTTAGAGCTTTCAGTGGTACAGATAGCTCACTGTGGTACACATGCCATACGTTCGCCACCACTGGCTTAGACAAGTCTCAAGTTCAGAGAAGTGTGGGCTAGTGATACATATGCAGGAGCCATAACTGTAGAGTAGGTATTCAAAACCCCAAGACTAGATGAACTTATCTGGCAAGAGTTAGAGAAGAGGGGGATGTGAAGTGCTGAGGGTTCCCAAACCTAAATCTGTTAAGTGAAGAGGATCTGGGAAGGTAAAAAGAAGAGACAGAAGGACACATAGAAGCCAAATAAAGCCAGTCATGGTGACACGTGTGTAATTCCAGCACTTAGAAGGTTGTAAGGCAGGATGTTTGTAAGTTTGAGGCTAGCTGGGCCATATGGTGAGACTGTATTTCAAAAAAACCCAAACCAGTAGCCAGGCATAATGGCCCATACCTGTAATGCCAGCATTTGGGAGGTTGAGGCAGGAGGATTGCTGCAAGTTTGATGCCGACTTGGGCTACATAGTGAGTTCAAGGCCAGTTTCAACTATATATAGAGAACCCACTCTCAAAGAACAAACCAAAACAAAAACAGAAATAACGACAACAACAACAACAACAACGCTAAACCAAACCCAAAAGCCAACTAAAGAAAGAGTTTCAGAAAGAAGGGAATAACTAGTGAGGTTGGAGAGTTGGTGCTGCTAGGAAAAACACAATATGGGTCATTGAACATCTGATGGGGGGGTCAGGCTGGTCTTTGGTTACCTTGAGAAGGGCAGTTTCAGTGAATTAGTAAGGTCCTGAGGGAGATGAGTTGGGAGATGGACAGTTCATTTGTTGTAAAAGAATACTGCCAGTCCCTAGCTACAGATGGGGACAGTGGATTCCTTGGAGGAAAAGTAGCATTGTTCTGAATTCTGAATGAACTGTAAAGTGAGGTTGTCAGTCAATGGAGAAAAGTACTAGAGGTTTGGGGAAAGTGGAAAAGGAAAGTAAATATACTAGGAGAATGTGCCAGGACTACTAGAATGTGTTAGATGCCCTATGAGATCTATGGTCTTTATAAATAAGACCATTGGTATGGTTATTATTCTTTTCCTGTTGGGTTCAATGGTTTTGGTGCAATGGAGGTTTTAACTAGGGTGGGAGTTTTGCCAAGTGAGTTCTCAGAGGGAAAGAGACCAAAGGAGATAGACATTGGAATTGTAAATTGGAAGGAAGGAAGGAAGTTGAGACCATGAAGAAAGTGAAGGACTATGGAAATTGGTAAGAATAGTGAATTAGAGGTTCTGACCTGAGTGGCTGCAATCTTGTTGGAAATAAGATACTAGAGGGAGAGCACTGGAAAAGTTAATAGGGTCAACTCCTTGCTTGAAATCCAGATTTCCAAAGGAGAACTGTCATTGTTGATGGCCTACCAGGGTGGATGGATGGGGTTGTAGGAAGGAGAGGTTGTGTTAGGTGTAACAAAAGGGATTCTTTCCATGGGAATGAAGGATTTCATATCTGAAATTACTTATTTTGGTGCTGGAGATTGAACCCAGGGCCTTGTATGTGCTGGGCCCTGGCTTCTATATCCCTAGTCTCTCTGGAATTGTTTAGACATACTGTAGGAAATTGACTTATTGTTTATTATTAAATTATTAAATTCTCATAGGGTCCGTTCCCGCTAATCCCCCACCTCCTTGGGTGACTGGGAAGGATTTAAGCTTGCCTAAAGATAAAAGCCACCAGCAGTCCCAGGCCCCATGTTAGACCTATTAAATTTGATTTTCCAGAGAAGATTTATAAGCATACCAGATGACTTTTCTCATCAGGATGTTTGCAAATATTGACCCATATATGACCTTGGGAATGGGCCAGTGGGGGTTGTGTGTGAGCTAATTAGAAGGAAAAGTATTGAGATAGAGAGCTTATAATAGTGTTTTTTCCTGCCTGAGAACTTAGACAACTTTGAGATATTTGGGGTATCAGCAAAAGGCCCAAGCAGGCCTTTTGTTACTAATAGCATCAGAGACAGATGATGTAGCTTAATGTGAATACCAAATGATTGTTATAACCAATTCCTAAAATTCAGCAGTTACCCACCAATTATGGGAAAAGCAGCTGAGAACTCCTAATTTCTACACATGGGCAGGAACTGTTTCCAGAAGAAGAGGGAGCTAAACTGAATATGCCCAGTTTATTCCTCTCAAATTTACTAATCACATCTTTTTTTTTTTTTGGTACCTGGTATCGAACTCATTACCTTGCACTTGCTAGGCAGGCTCTTAGGCCGCTGAGCTAAATCCCTGGCCTTTCAAATTTACTAATCAGACAGGCTACCCCACCTCCCCTGGAGTGGAGCATGGTTGTGAACATGAGTCATACTGATGAGTTCCTGCCATGTGGAGTAGGCAAAAAGCATTTTCACATTGTGAAAGGAGATCAAGGAACCGTCAAATTCAAAATGTTGGATAATGTTTATGTAGGTTGAATTACTAAGAGTGATGACTTAGAATGAAAGATGGAGAGCCAGGAGCTAAACATCTTGAGGGAATGATGGGGTAATTTGGAGGTTGGTGGTAATAGAAAGGAAGGGCAGTGGGAAGGACAGACATAGTCAGAGCTGTTTCTCTAAGGGGTAATTCTCTGTGTTGTAATTTTTTTGTAGTTGTATAAGTTTGGTTCAGTGTATTCTCTCATAAGATGGTAAGCTACAATTAGTCAGGAACCAAGTCTTTCTTTTCGACTACCCTGGTTCAATGCAGAATTATTGACTGACTGAGGGAATGAGGTGATAGATTGCCAAGACCAAGGTTTTGAGTTCATGTGAGGATTAGGTCCTTAGACAGTGACTGTGCTTTATGGTTGTTGAGAGGAGAGGCTCACAGGACTCCCATCTTGCCTTTAAAGCGGACATCAGCCTGGCTGCCTGGGGACGAAAGGCTCTGGATATTGCAGAGAATGAGATGCCAGGCCTGATGCGCATGCGGGAGATGTACTCTGCCTCCAAGCCACTGAAGGGTGCCCGCATTGCTGGTTGCCTGCATATGACCGTGGAGACTGCTGTCCTCATTGAGACCCTGGTTGCTCTGGGTGCTGAGGTGAGGCTTATGGCTTTGTGGCTCTGGGTGTGTCCCTTGCCCTCTGGGTTCATCCAGGGAAGAATACTTTGTGTGTGTGTGTGTGTGTGTATGTGTGTGTGTGGTGTGTGTGGGGGGCTCCAGGTATGGGGCTGATTTTGGGCCAGCAGAGGCTCTTCCTGTCCCTTGAGTTTTCTCTCCATGTCCAGTGCTATTATGCTTTGTGGTAAATGCACTTGTGCAGATTTCCTCTCAGACCAGAAGATAAGCTTCTGAGTACACTCACTTACCCTCCTGAGAGCTCTACTAGGAAAAACTCAACCCCATTTAGTCATCCAAGGACTAGTTCTTATTGGTCCTCCAAGGTTTTGTTCCTACCCTGGGCCAATCATAGGTGCCTGGAGGATGGTGTACTCTGATTGGTTTAGCTTGGTCATAATATGCCAGTGATTGACAGCTCCTCCAAGATTACAAGGAGGGGGCAGGGTAGCCCAAACCAACAGAGATCTCTAGGGCTCCGCCCTTAAATCTCTTCTTTCTTTTCATATTCTTTCATTTGGTGGTCTGATTTTGACTTTATTTTTAAATTTTTTTTTTCCATCTTTTTGAGACAAGGTCTTGCTATGCAGTTTAGGCTGGCCTTGAACTCCCTTTGTAGCTCAGGCTGGCCTCAAACTTACAGTGATTCTCCTACCTCAGCCTCCTGAGTGCTGGGATTACAGGCATGCGCCACCATGCCTGGTATGATTTTGACTTTAAATACTGTTCATATGGTGATTACTTCAAAATACATGTATTAGCTTGGACTTCAGAAACTCTAATCTCACATACTTAGGTACTGACATGTCCTCCCCACTTGGAGGTCAAAGTGAATATTTCCAAACAAACTCATGATTGTTTATCCCATCCTCTTCCTGAAGTCTCCATGTCAGTAAATGGAAACTGCAGTTTTTTAAAAACCTGAAAGATTTGATAGCTTCTTACCACCTTCACTGTTGTGCTGTATCCTTGTCAGGATTCTTCTTCAGTAACTTCTTCACTTATGCCCTTGCTTCATATCTTTCCCTTCCATGTAGCACCAGAGTAATAATGTTTGAGGTAGATTTTGTCACTGTTCTGGTTCTTGTCTGTGTACCCGGTATCTCCAGCCTCTTACTCTGAACTCCAGAACTTTTCCCTCTTCCTGCCCAGTGACCTTGGTGCTTCTGAGCCATCAGTGACTTGTTCTGCTGGCCCTTGTAGGTGCGGTGGTCCAGCTGCAACATCTTTTCCACACAGGACCATGCGGCAGCCGCCATCGCCAAGGCTGGCATCCCAGGTAAAGCTCTGCTTGCTGCTGGGGCATGCGGGACCGTGTGAAGGGGCTCTGCTTCTCCCTGCTTGCTTCACCGACTCCTACAGCACCCATCTTCTTGATGGCAGTGGGGAGGATCCTAGCCTAGTGAATCATAGCAAAGAGTTTTTTGTCTCATCATCCTCTAAAATCCTCTAGAAGCAGCTTATTGAGCCATCTGCAGCCTGTGACCAGGAAGGACAGGATCTGAGGCAGCCACATGATATAGAAGAGGAGTTTGTTAAAGGAAGGGTGTGAATTTGTTTTCAAAAAGACAGGGGAAGGGGCCTAGGATATAGCTCAGTGACACAGTGCCAGCCTGGCAAGTGCAGAATCGTGAGTTTGATTCCTGGTATTAGAAAAAACAAAACAAAATAAAAAGCTGAAAGGATAGGGCAGAGGATTGTTAGGGGTCCATTGACTGAGCGATGATAATCTAGGGGCCTGGAGAAAGACTAGGGCTAGAGAGGAAGGACTTTCTCACGAACTGCTGAACAGGGCACATGTCTGACTGGGCTGAGGGAAGGAAATGGTTAGGCCTGATGCTGATTAAATAAGACATTCAGTATTGCTCCTTATCAATCACAGGCAGAGGGAGGAATTGGGTTGTGACTGACTAGGGTTGAACAGGCACGTCCAGCACTCTGGCTAGGTGCCATGACTGTCTTCCCAGAAAGGCTTTATTTTTAAGATCATTGCCTTCTCCAGCTGAGGAGTGGACAGCTATCCCTGAATGGCCTGTGTCCTTTGCTCAAAGGAGGATCCTGGAGGCCTTGCACTGGTGTCATACCATATGATGGGGGGAGCATTGATTGGCGGTCAGTAACTTTGGTTCTGATGCCTACCCTGGATTGCTGTGCTAAAAGACATAGGTATATCTTTGTCCCTATCTGGGCATTGGGATGGTAATGATGCTAATCCAGCCTCACAGAGTTTCTCTAAGGAAAATTGAGATGGAGCAGTTGGAGTCATGTCTGGCACAAAGAAAGTATTCTACATGTAGTAACTGCTTTTAGTAATTTTTTGGCCAGAAAAAAAAATTTTTTTTTTTCCCTTTGGCCAGACATACTATTGTCAGCTTTTTCTTTTTTTTTGGTACCGGGGATCGAACTCATGACTATGTAGTTGCAAGACAGGCACTTATGCCACTGAGCTAAATCCCCGGCTGTGAGCCTTATTTATTGAAGAGAAAACTGAAGTTCAGAGAAATGAAATGATTAGCCAAGGTCACACAGCTGGTAAGTGCCAGAGCTAGGATTTGAGCTCAGACCTGTCTGGCTCGATCTAGTGCTCTTACTGCTGTTGAGTTCCCAGGGTGGATGGACGTGGCTGAGGATGGGAGTTAGGAAGGGGGCAGTATTGATTCTACCTGAGTGGTTCCCTATAACAAAGGTGCTGGTGGGGAAGGCAAGGTCCTGATGTGCTACTTACCCTCCAGTGTACGCCTGGAAGGGTGAAACAGATGAGGAATACCTGTGGTGCATCGAGCAGACTCTGTACTTCAAGGATGGGCCCCTCAACATGATTCTGGATGATGGCGGTGACCTTACCAACCTCATTCACACTAAGTACCCACAACTTTTGTCAGGTAAGCAGGGTGGGGTAGGTAGGCCAAATGTTTGTGGCCTGGATGGGGCCTGTTCCTTTGCATGAAGTCAGTAGGCTTGGCAGAACTCCCAGATTCTGTGGAAGGCTGAAGGACAGAGGGTTCCTGCAGTCACACTAGGGCTTGACCTTCTGACTTATGATAATGGGTTCGCTTGGCTTGGCTGGGTGACGGCAGCTGAGTTGATAGTTCAAGGGCTGGTGGAGGGCCAGGGATGGGACCCACTGGAGCAGTTAGATTACACTGCTTTAACACTGAGAAGGAACCAGCTTTGTTAAAGGCAGGGCAGGAAGGGGAATAGTTGGGAAGTGGGGTACAACAAAGATAAAGACAAGAAAGGATTGATTTTTTCAGAAAACAGGAATGAAGCCAATAGAATTATAGTGAATGAAGGAATCTTTCCTTGGGAAATATTACAGGATGTAGATGGAACTTTAGTTGTGATCTGAGTATGCCAAGAGAAAGTAATTTGGCTTGATCCTGAGAGCAAAAGGAAATAATCGGAAGGTTTTTGAAAAGAATTCTCTGAAAATAAATGCTAAAAGTAGCTAATGGCTGCTTTATGACAAAACAAAAACAAAAACAAAAAAACCTGTGAGAAATGACAGTGGCAGGGTCTAAGGCAAGGGCAGTGGGACTGGAGAGGTTGAGGGATTTGGGAATGTGGAGTCACCAGGCTTGGTGGCAGATTCCCTATAGATGACTCTTTATGCTGAGGGATTGCACTGGCTGTGGTATCAGTCATGGAGATGGGAGCCCGGAAGGAACAGTACTGGGGCAAAGTGAAGAATTTGGATGAGTGAGATGTGGTCTCTGATGCCCTTTCCCTGCTTGGTCAGGCATCCGAGGCATTTCTGAGGAGACCACGACTGGGGTACACAACCTATACAAGATGATGGCCAACGGGATACTGAAGGTGCCTGCCATCAACGTCAATGACTCTGTCACCAAGGTGAGCTCCTGTAACTAATGTTCCAGTTGCTAGCTCCTGGTCCAGCTGAGGAGTGGGCCTTCGAAGGGCGCCCATGGAGGTGGAAAGGGGCTGCAGACTGAGGGTAGTGGGTGCGTTAGAGAAAGGAAGTAGCTACACAGTGGGCCTCTGAGCTGGGTTTTAAGAACATGGCTTTGTCAAGAGCTTTGAAGTTATGCAAACTTATGGACCCAGCAGTCTGTCCTAGTGATTAATTCCTAGGAAGGCTTCTAGACCAACAGAGAAAGACTAGGGAGGAGGTCTGGGAGATAGTCTGATGAGGGGCATCTGGGGGCACTAGGAAGTGGGAAGAATCGCAGAGGAGGATCAGTTCAGGCAGAACCGCTGGGTGGACCTGAGGCTCCAGGGCTCTACAGTATACTCTGAGGTTAGGGTTCATGGCTTTACTGGCCCCCTCATTGCCTTGCCCTCTCCCCTTTCAGAGCAAGTTTGACAACCTCTATGGCTGCCGGGAATCCCTCATAGATGGCATCAAACGGGCCACAGATGTGATGATTGCAGGCAAAGTTGCAGTTGTTGCAGGCTATGGTGATGTGGGCAAGGGCTGTGCCCAAGCCCTACGGGGTTTTGGAGCCCGTGTCATCATCACTGAGATCGACCCCATCAATGCACTGCAGGCGGCCATGGAGGGTATGGTAAAGCGAGGGTTGACTGTCAGCCACTGGGGCCAGAGAAGGGGCATGGCCACCCTAGATAACCCACAGCTGCTGTCTATACAGGCTATGAGGTAACTACCATGGATGAGGCCTGTCAGGAGGGCAACATCTTTGTCACCACCACGGGCTGTGTGGACATTATCCTTGGTCGGTAGGTGCCACGTCTCGGTCCTGGGGAGTGATGGAGTGGGGCAGACTCGGGACTGCTCTTCATTGCTGATGGTCTGCCATGGGCTTGGGCCCTCCTCATAGGCACTTCGAGCAGATGAAGGATGACGCTATTGTGTGTAACATTGGACACTTTGATGTGGAGATTGATGTGAAGTGGCTTAATGAAAATGCTGTGGAGAAAGTGAACATCAAGCCCCAGGTGAGAATCCTCAGCCCTGCCAGCAGACTGGGCAGTGGAGAGGCCTGTGTGGGGGTCAAATACCTAGGAGCCCAGGTTAAGAGGTTATTGCAACTCAGATGGTGGGATGTGGGAAAGAGAGCTGGTTCCAGAGCTAAGCTTCAGTATCAGACTTGATCCTGAGAGCAGCTGGAGTCCTTGAAAGTAGGAGGCAGGTGAGCCATACGTGATGAGGTTGCTGTTTCAGAAAGATCCTTCCACCCTGGCGTGGTGGCACACTCCTGTAATCCCAGCACTTGGGAGGATGAGGTGGGAGAATTGTTTGCAAGTTCAAGACCAGCCTGGGCTACATTGTGAGTTCAAGGCCAGCCTGTACTACTGAGTGAGACTCTGTCTCAGAAAAAAAAGAAAGAAAGAAAGAAAAAAAGAAAGAAAGAAAGATCCTTCTTGCTACCATGTGGAAAATGGAAGCAGTGGCACAGAGTGGGAAAGGGAGGGCTCTCTTGGTGCCCTGTGGGATGATGGCAGCCTCCACCTGGAGAGTGCTAGGGATTGGGTTCACCCAGGGGTCAGGTGGGGGAGGATGCTGGGTTTCTTCTGGCTGGAATAGCTGAAAAGTAGACTATTTTCTGAGCTGGGGCAAGGACAGGTTTGCAGAGGACCTGAAAGATGAATTTCTTTGGGGAATATGATATTTTATTTGGGCTTATTTTCTTCTCTAGAAAACATTTTGACTTTATATATCAAGAGATTACTCAAGCTAAGCAACTCATTTTGTTGTTCTGCTGCTGATGGAACCTTGGGTCTTGCATGTGTTAAAGCATGTGCTCATCACTGATTCTCTGGTGGTGTGACCATGCATTCCTTTTTATTTTGTTTTGTTTGTTTTTGAGTCACAGTCTCACTGTGTAGTTCAGGCTGGCCTTGAACTTGCAAGGAACCTCTTGCCTTAGCTTCCTGAGTGCTGGAATTACAGTCGTGAGCCACTACACCCAGCTCACGCATTTAAATTTTAATATGTGTGCTACCAAAGAGAGCACTCATATCTATCTATCTATCTATCTATCTATCTATCTATCTATCTATCTATCTTTCTTTCTTTCTTTCTTTCTTTCTTTCTTTCTGTCTGTCTGTCTGTCTGTCTGTCTGTCTGTCTGTCTGTCTGTCTGTCTTTTTGAGACGGGGTCTCGCTATGCAATTTAAGTTGGCCTTGAGCTCACTATGTACCCCAGGCTGGTCTTGAACTTGCAAGATTCTCTTGCCCCAGCCTCCCACACTGCTGGGATTATAGGCATGCACCACCGTGCCCAGCTTTTTCTTTTATTTTAATGAGACTGCTTCTCACTGTACTTCCAGACTAGCCTTGAACTCACAACGATCCTCCTGCCTCAGCCTCCTGAGTACTGGGATTACAAGCATGTGCCACCATGTGTGGCATGCATTTCTGTTTTAAAAAAAATTTTTTTAAAATAAGCATTGGAAGGGTTTATTAGGTAGAAATTTTAGGATGAGCTCAAGAGCAATAGAAGCAATAACAACATTAGCTGCTGTTTCCTGAATATCTAGTATGTGCTGTGCCATATGCTTCACAGGTGTCATCTCATTAAAGTCCCAGCAGATCTATGAATTTTTGACTGTCATTATTATTATTACTACTGTTGTTACTATCATCATTGTCACTGATGGTACTTGGGATTGAACCCAGGCCTTTTGCACTGAGCTACCTCTCCAGCCATTTTTACATTTTTAATTTGAAATAGGGTCTTGCTGATTTGCTGATAGGGTCAGGCTTGGCTTAAACCTTGTGATCCTCCTGTCTCAGCCTGCCAGAGGACTGGGATTACTGGCATGCACTGCTGTGCTCAGCTGGCTGTTGTTATTAGTTGTATGTGCCGGCACTGTTTGAAGGTTGTTTGTTCTGGAGTATTCCAGGCCTCTTCTCCAGGGTGGGAGACAGAGGTAGATGTAGACCATGAGCCAGTACCTCCCAGCCCTCACCGTTATCCTGGTGACTCGCAGGTGGACCGATATCGACTGAAGAATGGGCACCGCATCATCCTGCTGGCTGAAGGGCGGCTAGTCAACCTGGGTTGTGCCATGGGTCACCCCAGTTTTGTGATGAGCAACTCCTTCACCAACCAGGTGTTGGCACAGATTGAGCTGTGGACCCATGCAGACAAGTACCCTGTTGGGGTTCACTTCCTGCCCAAGAAGGTAGGCTCTTGGTTCCCCCTTAAGCATCCAATCCTGGGCTCTCCTCTTAGGGCTCACTAGAATTTATAAAGTGTGGTCTGCCCTCTTAGAGGTCCTAACAGGCTTCTCTGTGGTACAGAATCATTCTTCCCACTTGACAGGAGGAAACTGAGGCCCACACTGGGGCATGATTCCTGGAGCACTTCTAGAGTGGTAAAAGGAACATGGACTTTGCAGGGAGACACACTGTGTTCTGATCTTGGCCTCACCATAAAAGGCTGTGTAACTGGGCACGTTGCCTAATTTCTCTTGTGTTTCCATTCTCTCATCTGTAAAATGGAGGCGATAGGATTTTCCTTAGGGATCGTGAGCATTTCCTTAGTTTGGGGTCACAAACCCACATGTCTATAAAGATGTAAAGGGATGTCTGCCCCTCATTTGTCACTATCCCGGAACTCAGATCTTTGGGACCAGGGCTTCTGAGCTTTGAAGAGAAGCCAGATGCCAAGAAATGGCATGAAATAATTTCTCAATGTAGGCAACTCATTATGGTTTTTAAAAATAAATGGAGGGGCTGGGGATTTAGCTCAGTGGCATTAAGTGCCTGCCTAGCAAGCACAAGGTCCTGGGTTTGGTTCCTGGTACCTAAATAAATAAATAAATAAATAAAAGTAAAAATCAGTGGGTGGATATAACAGGCCCTACCCAGACCACATGGCAGTCTGGGAAGTTTATATTTGTAATCCCATGGAAAAGTTATTGGAATTCTAGTGAGTTAATTCCAATCCACCACTTTCAATGCAACCCACAGTGAGAATAAAGACACTAAGGCATATTTATAGTTGTTAGGAGCCTAGGGGTCCTAAGTCCAGCTAATACATGGTTAACTGGAACAACTCGACCCAGGGCTGAACCTGGGTTTTATTCATTTGTGAAGAAGGGAGTGGTTTGGGGATGAGTGACCATGAGAGTGGCAGGAAGTATATGAGTGCTGTGAGCAGTGCTAGGTTGGTGGCCTGAAATCACCTCTGCAATATGCAGAGAGAAGGATACACAGAAATCCTGTGTAACAGTTGTAGGTAGTATGTGATGTTTTGGGGTTGGTGCTTCAGCTCTGATGTATAGTCTTTTATGTTCTGGGAAATCATAGTCCTTTATCTTGAGGCTTATCCGAGTGGACAGAACACCATGGAGCATGGCTCTCCCTTCCGCCTAGCTCACACATGTGTTTTGGGAGCTGCAGGGGTGGGGTAACACTGATTATTGCTTTGCTTCAAAGACTACACATCAGCACCTCGCCAATCGAAGGGATAAGGAAATTTTGAACAAAATTCCTTGTTTAAAGCCAATCGAAGGGATAAGGAAAAGTCCTAGCCAGCTCTGTACACATCAATACATGGAAATAGGGCAAGGTTTAGCCAAAATGGAGATACTTGCTCTCCTTTCAGGGAGAGTTGTCCAGCTGGTCCTGCACAAGTGGATCAACTTAGTCATGTCTGTGGATGCAGTCTATAGGCTGCAGGTTTATTATGGCTTTCAAATGAGCTGATGCAGTGCTAAGCAGGATACCTGACCTCTATGCTGTGGGCCTGGCAGGGTAACTGAGATGTGGAGGTCTTCAAATGTACCTTACAGACTGTCCATCCCTGTGGGTGAAAACTATGTTTTAGTTCTGCCTCATTTTGTCAACATCACAGGTGAACTTCCATTTGATACTTACCTGTCTGATGTTCAGTTTCCCTACCACGAGTATCTTTTGTTTTCCCAGCATTTGGGTGCTGGAGGGTCTCATGAAAGGCTGGTTCTGCCTTTGAGGCAGGAATTAGGAAGGCATCTGGGTGTATACCCAGGGCCTGGAGTCTCTACACCCCAGCACCAGCCAACTCCTTCCCCTGGGCCACTGTCTTGCTGGACCAAATGTTTTACCCAGAAGAATCTAAAGAGCTACCTTGGTCTGTGCTGCCTGCCAGATTCCCGGGATTGTTGTAGAATTAAAAACACTTTTTTGCTTGACCCTTTCTTTGATCCCAATTGGGAGAAACATGACTGAATTTGGTGATGGTTGGTTTTTGAAATGAGGTCAGATTTGGAAGTAAAAAAAGGAAAAGTTTTGCCATTTACTCATTAGGACCCATCTTCACTTTCTTCCTCCATCTCTGCTGAGATGTGCCTTAGGTCTATCTAGGTGAGGGTTTAGGTATCATGCTTAGAGCCATGATGACAGAGAAGCCACAGTTTATTAAATTGCCTTGTACTAACCACTCAGTATCATTGATCTTTATAACAACTGTGAAACACGAAGGGCTGTTACTCTGTCCTACAAACAATGAAACTAATGTTTAGAGACAGGCTTCCCTCTCATAGCTATTAACTTTTGGGCCAGGAGTAGAACTGTGTTGTTCCAGGTTGGTAACAACTACTTCTTTATCTTCCTCCTCCTCCTCTTCCATCTTCTTCTTTTTTTTTTTTTTGTTGTTTTTTTGAGACAAGGTCTCATTTTACTGTTCAGGCTGGCCTTGAGCTCACTTTGTAGCCCAGGCAAGTCTTGGAATTTGCAATGATCCTCCTGTGTTAGCCTCCCCGCTGAGTGCTGGGATTACAAGTGTGAGCCACCATGCCTGGTTTAACTTTCAGGATCTTTTTATATATTTCAACACTGGTCTGTTTGCCTTATGTAAACTCAACCTTTGACATTGGCTTCTGTGTGATCACTTCAAAGCTGTGCCAGGGGCCATAGCTCAGATTTTTTTTTTTTCCTACTGTGTAGTCCAGGCTGACCTTGAACTCACTGTGTAGTTTAAGCTGGCCTCAAATGGTGATCCTCCTGCCTCATCTTCTGATTGCTGGAATTATAGGCATGTGCCACCATGTGCAGCCCAGATTATTGAGATGTGTTTTGGAGTATTGGAACTAAGTGGACCTTGGTTCAAATCCTGGCTTTGTCATTTACTAAATGTGTGACCTTGAGCAAATCATTCCACTTTTCTGAGCCTTTGATTTCCTTATTTGTGCAAGGAATTCTGCAGTTTTTACTAGTCAGGGTCCTTTTGGTAGCTGTCAGGGGAATTTTGTTCAAATCAGGGTGCTATTTATCTACCACTGTATAATAGTTTAAATGCAAAACTTACTGACTTAAAACAATAAATATTTAGCTGGTGCAGTAGCATATACCTGTTAGCTCAGCTAGTTAGGAGACTGAGGTAGAAAGCTCTGTTGACCCCAGGAGTTTGAGGCCAGCCTGGGCTACTTAATAAGAACTCATCTAAAAAAAAAAAAAAAAAAAAAGAAAGAAAGAAAGAAAGAGTAGCCAGGTGTGGTAGTCCACAGTTAAAACCTTGGCCACTTAGGAGGCTGAGGCAGGAAGATGACAAGTTTGAAGCCAACCAGGACAATTTAGTGAGACTGTCTCAAAATTTGAAAAACACATAGGGGTGTAGCTTAGTGAATTCTGGGTCACATCTCCAGTACCACAATAACAAAACAACAACAAAACTAATTGCACATTTGTTTCTCAGTTTCTGTGGGTAGGAATTTGAGATCAGATTAACTGAGTGGTTCTGACTTGGGTCTCTCATGTGGTTGCAGTCACGATTTCTGCCAGGGCTGCCATCATCTAAAGCTTGTCTTGGACTGGAAGATTGGCTGCCTGTCCGTCTTGATGGGGGGTCTCAATTCCTCACCATGGGCTGCCCGATGAGGCTTCTAAGGTATCATCAGGAGCTGGCTGCTTGCTTCCCTTATGCTGTGAGGAAGCAGGAAGGAGGAAGCCATATGGCCTTTATGATTTTGTCTACATACACGGTTGCTTCTGTTTTATTCTGTTTACTAGCATTGAGTTACTCAGGGTTGAGAATTAGGTTCTACCTTTTGAAGGAAAGAGTACCAAAGAATTTATGGGTTTACTTATTTCATGGACCATTCTATATACAGATGTATTTTAGTCAAAGTTTAATCAAAAAAGAAACTCTATTAACCATATAATGGGGAAGTCTTAAGATTTAGGCACTGGGGTGCACCGGGGCGGGAACTATCAGCAATTCCTGAGCTCTGCATCATGTTGGAACTTTGGCTGCTGGGAGAACGGGTGGCTTACTCGCCGCCCTGGTGAGCAGCTGGGGCCCTGCCAGTGTGTGGGCTAAGAATCAGACATTGATCCATTATGCGCACTCCCCCACCCCCAGCAAGTCGGCACTGGCGGTCTGAGTATCTTTTTGGAGGATGAATGTATACAGCGTGGCAAGTAAGGGGGATTTCCTTCTACCATCTCTTTGAAGGCAAATATTTTTGTCACTGTTTCGCTCAGTTTTGATTAATGGTACTGCTTTATTCAATATTCTGGTTTTTTTTTGCAGTACCGGGGATTGAACTCATGACCTCGCACTTGTCAGGCAGGTGCTTATGCCGCTGAACCAAATCCCTGGCCCAATATTCTGTTTTTAAAAGTTCGATATTTCCTTCCATTTTCCTCTACCTGATTGAAAGAACAGCTAATGTGAACAAAATGGGCTGTACTATTGAGCCCATTGCTCGTGTCCTGGTGACCTGCTCTGAGGTTCTGTGGTAGTTTTACTGCACTGCGGTCGCATGGGTTTGTTCTGTCTTGTTCTGCTGTATTTTGCTACCTTCAAAAAAAAAAAAAGTAGATAAGAAAGTAACAAAATACCTCCAAAAATCTCCCAATTCCACCAGAGCTGATCCATGGATCATGGATAAGGAGAAACTCAAAAACAAGGCAACAGAATTATATAAGGTGATTAAAAGTATATAACAGCAACAAAACAAGTCAGTAAGGTACTGAGCAACCTGAAACAGGGTATAACTAAGCAGATAATGGACTTAAAAAGTAAAAAGAAGAAAAGAAAGTGCTCTAGAGGATATGGCCACATGTATGTTTAAGTGTGTAGGATTGATAACCATGTTGCTAAGTTGTTACTGGATCATTGAACTTCTTTGCCTTCTCACTGTTTGAATGTCCACTTTGTATGCTTTAATTTTGTAACTTTAACAACTAGGTCTAAGAAGACAATATGTAATTTATCAACTAGTGATTTCTTGCTGCTTTTTTTTTCTGAAATTCTATATTGTTGCTACCCCTTTTTCTGTTTTGCTTTTTTTTCTCTTTAAATTAAAAAAAAAAAAGATTTAGGCACTGGATCTGGGGTTTAATGTCATCATAGTTTTTTTTTTTTTTACACGGAGGAGTACTGGGGAACCCAGGGCCTCATACATGCTAATAAGCATGTGTTCTGCCTCTCAGCAATACCCCTGTGGCTTTCTTTTTCTATGTCTCTTGAGGCCTGCGGCTCTCTTTTTCTGTGTCTCTTGGCTGTTTTTTTCTTTATATTTATTTCACTTGTCAAATGGACTTGTCAATGATGAGCTGAGATAGCTACCCTTCCCTGTTTAGGAATCCTAGTGGAACTGCAATGTCCCTGTCTCTACCTCATGGAAAATATGTCCTAGACCATAGGTAAATACTAAAGCATTTTAGTTAGCCACCCACATTGGTGGAAGATGAGGAAGGAGATGTAATTGCTGGTCTGACTAGGTAGGGTAAGTTGGAGGGTAGATGTAGTATGTTTTTCTCTTGACAGGAAGCTAGGCATCCAGAAAAACATACCTACTGAGGCTGGATGTGAGGGTTGAATAAAGTGCAGTATGGGTAACACACACGACAAATACCTCAAAACGGCAGTTTCTACTGTTTGGTTGCTTGATTCAGGTAGGGGATCCAAGGTCATTTATTCCAGTTTTCTTTTTGTTTCTCTGCACCCCAGCTGGATGAAGCAGTGGCTGCGGCACACCTGGGCAAGCTGAATGTGAAGCTGACCAAGCTGACTGACAAGCAGGCCAAGTACCTGAGCCTACCCCCCGACGGCCCGTTCAAGGCTGATCACTACCGCTACTGAGAGACACAACCATCCTTCACCTTCCAGCGGTCATCTTTGTCCAGGCCACACTTCTTCCCAGGAGCAAATGGCACCAACTCTGCAATTGCTTTCCTAGTGTCCTCCATGGCCCCCTGGGGCTGGTCATCCTTCATACTGTTCCAAATGTGGCCAGAGGAATTGAGGGGTCCCAGTCAAGATAGAGGTACGGAAGAGATCTACAGGGAACTGTGAGCTCAGGGATCTTGGAAGTGCTGTTAGTCAGTCCCTGCTCTAGGCTGGAAGATGGTAGTGGTGGTCACAAAGGCCATGCACATTGCCATCCAGGCTCTTATCTGGCCTATGGACTTAAACCTGTGTGCTTGGTTTACAGGTTTACTAATTTCTCTGCCTGTGAAAGATGAGAAGGAGCTCTATCAGAGGGCAAAGAAAAACTCTAGGAGTTTAAATGTTCCTGGAAGCTTGGATTATTTAGTGCTGGGGCTTCTTATAAATCTCACAATATTGAAGTTGGTCGTTTTAGTCCCTGTTTCACAGGAATTAGAATAGACTGTTCAGGAATAGTCAAGAAGGGACAGAGTAGTGATAGCCAGAGGTTGACAGGGGCCACAACATAAAAAGCAGGCATAGGTTTGCCATCACATTTTAAAAAATGGTTCTTACCATAACCCTGGATCAAAAAAATTAATTTGGTTTATAATGTTTATATAATGTTTAGAGTGTTTAAGCAGGAAGGTGGTTTAATAAAATTTTTGGTGCCTAAAAGAATTCTGAGCCTTTATTATATAGACATTCCACTGGCAGCTATGTATGACATGAGTTGGGGACTATAGTCATGTACCGGAGATGCATGAGAAGACAAGGTGTCTTCAACAGTGTGGAATAGTGAGAGCTGCAGGCAGCTCTTTAGGCTTGGAGGGATGGGTAAAGAGGGAACCCTTAGCTATTCAGGGTGTGTCTTACAAATAACCTGTTTCAACTGGGTGTGGTGGTGCATGTCTGTAATCCAAGCACTTGTGAGGCTGAGGCAGGAGGATCACTTTGAGTTCAAGACCAGCCTGAACTGCATAGTGAAACCTTGCCTCAAAAAACAAAACAAAACAAAAAACCCCACATCACAAATAACCTGTTTCTAATTCAATTTGACTGCCCTTTAATTGGTTTATAAATTTAACCCACTTCTAATTGTAGCTGTTATACTTTCTTTTTGTGTTTTGAACTTTATTAAATTTTGACTCTTCATTTGCATTTTTTTTTGATTGACCCAGTGTACCTTGAGGGGATTACTGAGCACTTACTGGGTACTAGGTGCTCTGTAGTTGATTTTCTTTTTTCTCACAACAACTTTAACTAGTTTTATGGATGACAGTGACTTTTCTAAACTCATAGGGTCCTCATAATGTGAATCACAGGAATGTGGATGGGGAATTGGATTCCTATTTGCCTGATAAATTTAGTGAACCTCTGTCTGATTTTTAAAATCAAAGAAAAGCCAGAACTCACCTGGGAAGACTTAACTGGGGACTGATCTGAGGGCCAGCCACTGAATAGAAGGCCTGATGGAGATGCTGAGCTATTTGAGAGCTGACCCCAGCTAGCTTGGAGAGAGATACATAAACAGCTTTGCCATTTCCTGGCTCTTTTCTGCCTAACTTTAGAGTTCAGTGCCTGGCAGCAGTAGGAGAAAGGCACTAGAGATGAGGTGGCATTTGACAGATTTTGAAAGAGCTGAAGTTCTTTAACTGGAGAGGTTGAAGGTAAACAGCATGCAACATAGCACAACTTTACAAATGCAAGGACTGTTGGGAAGAGTTTGGCTGTAATCTAGGAGCAGCCATAAGAGGGCTGAAGAGGTGCCTTGGAGGACAGGAAGGAAAAGGTCTTGAGCATTTGAGTGAGACCTTTGGTTTGAATCCTTGAACAGCACAGAGCCCTGGAATATCCCCACTTAACATTTCACAGTTGTGATACTTGAGTAGTGACACTTAGTGACATACTCAGGTTGATCTGAATGTAGGGTCATAGTCTCATGTGAGACATGGGAAGTGTTAAGTAAAGCCTGTTTCATTTAAGGAATGAGGTTTTGACAAGGCAGTAGCTGGGTCTGTGTTGTTAGAGGCAGGAGACCAGAGAAATTAGACCACACAGAGTATCACTAATATGCAGGAAAGCTCCTTTCTCACTCTAGCTGAACCCCAGGTCTAATGCATGCTATGCAAGGGTTCTACCACAGGTGCAGGTGAGGCTTTATGGGACTTCCACTTGAGCAGAAGGATTAACACTGCTGATTAAAAGAGAAATCAGCCTGCCCCCTGAACAGAGGAAGGGGCAGACCTACTGAGTTGGCTGTGATGGGCAAGGTTTATACGAAGGCTTAAGTTTGCTGTGAAGAGCAAGATGTTTCTTGTGAAAGATACTGGTCAGGAGTCATTTATTTTTTGGAGAAATGGTGCCAACACCCTGACTCTTGTGCATCCGGTGTTGTGGTCCATCTGGTCCTTACTATTTGAAGAGCTGAAAGGCAGGAAGAAATATGTAGTATACTTTTAGTGGGGTTGGGAGGTTAAGGATTAGAGGTTAAGGATTTAGGAGTTTATTTGCCCTTTATCTTTGTGATCCCTGTCCCAGGGCTGTCTTTAATACTTTAGTATTCCTTCTGTGTTCTAAATTGAAGCATTAAGAGCTGCAAAATAAGGGAATGTGAGGTACCAGCGGGTAAGACTGACCATTCCTCAGTCGTCCACTTTCTCAACCAAGTCCAACTATGTGGCACTCCCTTGCCCATTCTTACACTATAATGCACTCTATTTGAGTGCAAATACATCTGAGTGACAAAGAAAAGGCCTTGTATTTTTAAAAGTTCAGTGAGTGTGGATTTAGTTTAAGAGTGTGATGTCTGGGCTGGGGATATAGCTCATTGGCACAGTGCCTGCCTGGCAAGCACAAGTTCGATTTCCAGTACCAAAAAAAAAAAAAATGATGTCAAGTAAAATCCACTCAATGGGCCCTGGTCAGAGAGGCTTGAGAAACTGAAAACTGCTCCTTTGAACTTAGAAGTTCATTGGAATGTCCTGTGCTTAAACATTCTCACTCTGAGTACATAGATAAAGTTACATAAGTTGCATGGATATACATGACTGCTGAAAATAGCTTATACTTTGGTAATTCAACTATTATTAGTGCCATATGCCAGGAACCCACTTCTTTACTGATCACATCAGTGGTCACAATGGACAATGGATCAGATCTATACAATAGCCAGTGCTGTTTCTTTCATTCCCATTGTGTGCCAGGCATTGTGCCTAGTATTTCTTAGTATGATCTTATTTATTCCTCACGAGAGCTTTGTGGAAATTTCAGTTCCTGTGTTGTGTATTGGGAAACTGAGGTGCCATGAGAGTGAACAGGCTTTTGTACTTGACTGGACTCAGATTAAAATCCAAGTATTAAAAAAAAAAAATCCTAGTGTTCCATATGCAGGCTCAGGTTTAGGTAGACAGGTAACTTCAGATCCCTCAACACTTAGGCCAGTAACTCTGGCACAGCTGCCCTAAAGACAAAGTTACCCGAAGAGAGTGCTATTCAGCTTCACCTCAGTTTTTCTACCGCACTGACTTTTAGAATGATGACTTGGTAGAAAAGAGGGGGAAGCTGTTCATCTGAGCCAGAGAAGATTAATTGCACAGCAGTTATACCACTTCCTTCAAAGGATCCAGTAATGGTTGATACATTGTGTCAAGTTGAGAAAGTGACTCAGCAAGGGGTCAGGGTCCTTCCTTCCAAAACATCCTCATCCTGTGCAAGAGGGCATGGAGATGGTGTGAGTGCTACATTACCCCTAGGGAGTGGTAACCCGCTTATGTAGGGGAGGAAAAGAGGCTTCCCTTCTTTTTACTCTTGCTGTTTTGCTGTCTTCTGCCACCTTGAATGGTTGCCAGTGCTATGCCTCCTGCCTTGAAGCCAGCTGATTACAGACTGAAACCTCCACAAACTGAGTAAAACAAACTTTTTCTTCCTTAATTTTGGATGTTGGGTATTTTGTCTCAGCAAGGAGAAAAAACTAACAAAGACAGTCCCCATCCATGTGTTTGCACCTCCTTTCTGTCAAATCTGTCTCCATCCAGACACAGAAAACACTTTTCCAGATGTTCCCTTCTGTGAGATCCCCTGGAGCTCCGCACCTCCTGTCTGTCCAGGGGTTCTGGTTTCTGTTATCCTAGCTTTTCCTTTCCTCTTTGGAGATGTCCCGACAATTCTTAGAGCTTTTTACTTTTTTTTCTTTTGAGCCTCTCGTCTTCTTTCACACCTGGTCTCAGATGTGTCTCTGATCTCAGGTCTGCCTGATGTGTCACATATGTGACACTGAGCAGGTGCTCACAATAAAAGATGTGTCTTTTGCTCCCTCACCTCTGTTCCTGACATCTTAGCTCCCCATCAAGGCTTCATGGGGAAAGAGATTGGTTGGAGTCCTGCAGTATGGTGTCTGGCCTCCCCCTCACCCCTCTGAAAAGGGAGAAGGGAAGACAAGGCTTGAGGTTTGGAAGGAGAAGATCTGGGTCTGCTGTTGAGTCATGTTACTTGGGACAGGAACAGAAATACCAGCTAAGTGCATTCTTATAATATGTGTAAAGAGTTTTATGTTGAGCTTTAAGGGCTATATCAGCTATCAGGGGAGTGGAAGGAGCTGTTCTGGGGACAAGGAATTTAGAATACTTAGAAAATATTTTGGAGAAATTATAGAATCCTAGAACTAGGAAAGACCTTACAGCTAAAATATCCATTGAGCAAAAGCTAGAATTTGGATATGAAGAGATGGAGGCCCAGAGAGCATAACTGACTTATCCAGAGTCATCCTGAAAGACTGGGCATCTCGCCTGTCTCTGTATCGGGGCTCTTCTGTGGACATCAAGCCCCATGTGTCAGGTTGTGATGGAAGGTCCCTAACTCACTAAGATCTTTCAAATCCTGTCTGGGACAGAGGTAGTGGTCTTAGAGGGCTTGGAGGTAGCATGGAATAAGACCCAGGAAAGGGTGTAGGGAGCTGTTTATGCCGGTGAAAACTTAAGGAGGCAGCAGAAAGTGGTCAGTTCTGCTTAGGAGGTCTGAGTTTCCAGAAGAGTCCAAATTATGATCCCTGAGACTCCCTGAAGGCTAGGGGACAAAGCTAAAAAATCTGTTTGAGGTGGTCAAAAGAGCCAGGAGCACTTGCTCATGTGATCCAGGCATGGTCAGTCATTGATCAGTTCTCCAAATGCACTCAAGGACGGGCATGTGCGTCAAAATGTTCCAGACTTTAGGACTTTTGCTAGAAATCTGGTATGGTGCGAGAATGATTCCAGGAGCTTACTGTGGGCTAGTGGAGTGCATTTGGACTCAAGAATCGTTGTAATAGTCTACACAACCAGTTCGGAATTGTAAAGAGTCTTGGACGATATGAAGATCTTCAGGATTCAAATAAATGAAACTGCTGGGCTTTTTAGGTGGCAGGATGGCACAAGTATCCACAACCATTTAGGAAGTGCCACCTCCCAGACTCTCAACTCTCACATCCAACTGAGAGTTGGTAATTAGCTATTGTTCAATGCAAACTGTCATTAGAAAGCTATCTGAAGTGCAAAATTTCAAAATAAATAAAATACATTCCTTTTCTTCCGTATCATTTTCTCAAAACACACACTGCCATACCCTTGGTCCATGGAAGAAGAGAACAAGTTTACTGGGGGATTAATCTGAAATTTACTGCAGATGGTTTGGTTAATGCAATGCAAGTCACATGCTTTTCTTCACTTACCCTATTTTCTTCACACATGGGAACTGGCCTTTGGAGCTAAGTTGCTTCATAAAGTTTCTAAAGATAGTAGTAATTTCCTGATCATGGGGAGTGATTGCTCAAACATATGGAAGAACTTAAAGACCCAGAAGTTGCCAATTAAGTTGACCGATGGTCCATAATTCAAGAAGGAATATATACTGCTTTTGTGAAATCATAAGTGCAATTTCTACTTTTAAAAATATGTAATAAGACATGCATGTTTAAATGTGCTGTGCACCAAATTTTAACATGTTGGAAGCCACCTGGACCAAATTTTGCAGGACACCCCTTGCTGTTTGTGTTTAGTAGAAGACTGTTCTGAGGTCGCAGGATAGAGCCTTAAAATCTTTTTACTACATCTCTGTGTGATTTAAATGTTCCTCCATACTGTACAAACAAAAGACAAACTGGTTGCTGGGACTGATATCGGAGAACAACTGTTAATATTTAATTTCTGGTTTTGATGTTTTGTATGCATCATTATAACATTATACTAATTAAAAATGCCTTAATGTGTATTACATAATGAGATTCTCTTACAATTTCATTTGGGGGCTGATGTAGCTAAGTGGCAGAGTGTGTACCATGCCCTGGGTTTGATCCTGAGCACAGAGATGATAGAGATAGAGATAGAGATAGAGATAGAGATATAGAATGATTGTGTTGCAGATGGAGATGGGGTACCCAAATCATCATAACAATAAAATAACTCTGAGCCACAAATGTGAGTTCAACTTTGGTTATCACATAGCTGCTTGGCAGACTTTTGCAGAGGTTCTCAAAGCTCTCAGGCTTGAGGAGAAATTCAGAAAATGTAGAGGAATCTCAAACTGAAAGAGAACCTGGACTATAAATACTTAATCACGATCTGGGTCAACAGAAACAAGAATTGAGAGTTTGAGGGAAGAGACCACATAGGCTAAGAATGGTTCTAGTTCTAATCATGGACCACTGAACCATAAGCTCTGTAGGGAAAGAGCATCTATGTTGGATTTCCTCACCACAGGATTTATAGCACTTGACCTATGGTAGGTGCTTTGTACATGTATGTTGAATGACTGGATTAGTCTTCCATGTGGCTGTCTAGACTTGGCAGCTAAATGGATTCATTACTAATGGGCTGAATCTTTGGTTTCTATCTTTAGCCTCAGGTCTGAGGGTCAAATGGTACCTGGTTGGTGAACAGTGCTGGAAAACACAGAAGCAGGTGCTGGAATCTGTTTCTAATATTTTCCTTACTAATGACATTTACTCAGTAGCAGCTGTGGTCTGGAGAACAGAAGGTTCTTGCCCAGTGGGCTTGCAGCCTAAGTGACAGAAAACAAAATAATCAACTGCAGCTTTTCTGTGTGGATGTGTGTTATTCTATTAAAGGTTTGTTGTGTTCTGTGTGGGTGTATATTGTTTGCTGTATAACAAAAACAACACAAATTATTTCCTATTTTATCGACATGCAAATGGAAGCCCAGATAGACATAAAGACACAGTGGCAGAGCTGTGTTCACAGCCCAGCCTACAGTACTGTCTTTTCTCACGTGCATTCAGATGATTGCCACTCCTTTCAGTCCAGGGTCTCATAGGAAAGAGATATTTACCTTGTGGTTATCATATCACTACAGTCACAACCCGGGTATCCAGTTGGGAAAAGATTCTTGGCAAGAAGCAGGTCTACCGAGATTTGGAAGAGGGGAAATTGTGAATAGAGAAGTGGACTAAGAGGTGGCCCTGAGCCCCACTTTTTACTCTCAAAGATAAAGAAAAGGGCTGAGGTAAGGGTTCCACATTTTTCTTTCTCATAGCCTGTCTGTCGGATAGTCCCCCCTCCTCTTTTATTATCTGGTGCTGCAACTATAGTATCTCTTGGGCTCTCGTCGTTAGGGAGCCACTGATGGGTGGTACTTTAGCTTTTCTCCCTTCCCAGCCGGGTGTCCAGTCTGGCAGACAAGTAGATGATGTTATCTGGAGCTCTTCCTCTCAAGGCGCTGAGTCTGCATATGACCCTCACTCTGACTGGTCCTTAAGTCCCTGCCCAGACCTCCTACCCCTCACTTCCCAAAGCAGTGTCTCAGACCGCCTCCGTTCTTCCAAAGATGTGACGGCTGCACCTCAGTTTCTTACAGCCTCAAAGTCCGCAGAATCTCAGAAAACAGCTTGGAACATTTTGTGGCAACAAGTCCCAGATAATTGGTTAGACTGCCGCCTACTCACTGTGCCCAGGCCCACGGCCTCCTTTCCCGCTAATATCTGGGGTCACAAGTGAGGAAAGGTCCAGTCAAACCAGCCGCCCCTCTCTTCACCATGGAACCAACACCCGGTGAGGCTGCGCATGCAGTTCCAACATTTTTTTTCTTTTGAAGGGAAAGGGGCCCAGTGAGGGGTGCTCCATAGAAGAAAGGGTGAAAAACTGAAAAGTGGTTCCTTAGTGGCTCGTCTGTCTGGCCTGCATTCTCTGATTTTGGACACAGTTCCCAGGTTTAAAGGTAGGGGGCAGCCTCGTCCCCGGCCGCGGGACCTGGAGAAGGGAATACCATGCTTGCAGCTGTGGAGTACGGGTAACCCGGGTCCCCAACCCCAGGAAAGCACGGCGTGCGCCATACATGCGACTTGGAGGTGAAGGGGGCTCGGCGAAGGGATCGCGAGCTTTGTGGTCCAGTAAAGAAACAGCCACACGCCTTCGGCAGCTTCAGATACTGTATTCTATTTCTAGCGAAAGCCTGTTCTCTTTGAAGCCCCGCCTCCTGAAAGCTCTACGCCAACCCCTGTAGCCACGCCCGCACCCCGTTCCGGAAAGCCACATCTATGAGCGATGCCCCGGCCTATCAGCGCCCCCTGGAGCTCGGGAGCCCCGTCCCAGCCGTGCTCCTGCGGCGATGGGGCGCTCTCAGCACTTGGGGTTGAGCACGCGGCAGGAGCAGACGCTGCCGAAGAAGCGGCACTGGCAGGAGGCGCATGGGTTGCAGCAGGCAGGCGCCGGCAGTTTGCAGCTGTCGCGGGTGGCCACGCAGGGCGCGGGCGGCGGTGGTCGGGGCGGCTTCACCTGCTTCATCGAAGCCTTTTTCTGTGGGGGAGACCCGGGGCTGTGCGAATTGTCCACGCCCGCCCTATCCGTTTCTATCTCTGCCTGGAAATTCCTCGGGTGGTGGAAGTCCTGGACCCGACACCCCTGCCTGGCTGCCCACCAAAGGCAGGACTCATGCCCTGGGGCATCCCAACAGTCTCCCGCTCCCCCCGATGGTTCCCCAAACCCTCCTCCTCCATCCCCATCCAGACTTACATGGTTCAGTGCTGGCTCTTATTTTTCCTAAGGGACCCCACTTAGCTCCAGTTTTAACTACGCAGTTTTAGTCTTCTGGCTTCCAGGCTACCCGCGATCCCTCTCAGTTCTGTTTTCTTAATACATTCGGAACCCCTCACCCCCATTTTTCCTCCCACGCAGCAACCTTGGGCCAGACCTGTCTTTCTGGCACCTACAGTCTATCCTCCTGTGTGCTGAAAGGACCTCATGGAAAATTTAGGATTGCATCCTGTCCCTGCTTAAAAGCACTCCAGTAATTTTTTTTGCACCTAGAGTAAAATACAAACTTTCTTTTGGTCCTTGCTCACCTCTCAGGTTCTTGACAACTTTGCCCCATTGGCCTTCTGTGACCCAACACAGCAAATAAATTTCTGCTGCGGGACCTTTGAGCTTGTTCTCTAACCTGGGAACAGTCTTTGCTGGCGGTCCTCACTAGTAGCCATAGCCATGTGTGTGGCTGTTGAATACTATGTATAGCTGTCAACCCAGGAACCTATTTTTCTTTTTTTTTTGTACCGGAGATCAAACTCATGACCATGTGCTTGCCAGGCAGGCACTTATACCACTGAGCTAAACCCCCACCTTCTATTTTTCTTTTATTTACTTTAAAGCTGAAGCAATGTAAAATTTTTCTCCTATTAAACGTGATTATTGTTTTAAGACCACATTTCACCTTGTTGCAGTTTAGTGTAGGAATTGAGATGTGCTGTGTCAGCTATCCACAGACTTGAAAGACTTAGCTTGAAAAAGGAAGAAAATATTTTAATCACTTTTAAAATGGCTTACATGTTTCTTTTGTGGTGCTGGAGACTGAGCCAGGGCCACGTGCGTGCTAGGCAAGCACTCTACACTCAACTGCATTCCTAACCCAAGATTGATTACATATTGAAATGTTAGTATTTTTTAATGTATTGGGTTAAATAAAATATTAAAAATAATTGCAACTTTTCTTAATACTTATAAAAAATATGGGTAGTAGAAAATTTGAAATCATAAGCATATATATGGCACATATTGTTTCTGTTGGATATTGCTGTCCTGGATGACTGTGCTTTTGTTTCTATGTACTTCCTAGCAGTGTGGAGGTATGTGCTGATCCCAGCACTCTGGACAAATTCGAGTCCAGCTCCGGCAATTCAGCAATTAGGACGAACCTGTCTCAAAAATAAAGAATAAAAAAAGGACTGAGGATATAACAATGTGAAATCATTGAGTTCAATCCCCAGGACCGCCTCAAAAAAAAAAAAAAAAGCTTTGTTAGGGCCTTCTCTGAAGACTCTTCCCTTTATTCTTCCATTCATGCTTTATCTCCTTACCACATTTATCATCTTGAACTTATTTTAGTGATTTATTTGCTGTGTACCTATTTTTTCCCCATAAGAATGTAAACTCCATGAGAACAGGGATATCTCTTTTGTTTACTTCTTTATTCCCAGTGCCTCCTATGTAAATGTATTTGTCCAGTGTATTTTCCTGTCAGCCATCTGACTTGCTCATTCACTTTACAGCCAACAAAATAGGCCTAGAGAGGAACAGGGACTTCCTCAAGATCAGTGTGCCAGGTCTTATCTCCCAATACCTCGTGCAGTGCTTCCTTCTCTGGCTGCAGTTGATCTGATCAACTGAGGCACACCAAAACAGGAATAATGTGTTCAATGGTGCCTTACTCCAGCTTCTCAAAGTGTGGGAACCTGTGTTATGGTGTGTAATTTTAGGTGGCACCTGAATATCAAATGACCCTGGATCATACAGTAAGAAAGGGTTCGTTCTGTTTCAACCTGAGAGTTTAGTGTTGACGTGTCCTAAATGCTTCTTCAACACTTTCTATGGCATAATTCAGATTTATACCCTTTGGCAGGCTATAATACCGCCCAGCTAGATTTCACTAACAATGTTTTATTTTCCCTTTTTTATAGTTACCATCTATTTATAGTGATACGATTTTCTATCATAGTTTTTTTTTTTTGTCTTTTTGAGACAGGGTCTCTCTATGCAGTTCAGGCTGGTCTTGAGTTCACTTTGTAACCCAGGCTGGTCTTGAACTTGAAACAATCCTCCTGCTTCAGCCTCCCGAGTGCTGGGATTACAGGCGTGAGCTACTATGCCTGGCCATAGGGTTTTTTTTAAATTTTGATTTTATGTATTTTGATTTTTATTTTTGGTACCAGGAATTGAACTCACTACCTCATGCTTATCAGGCAAGCACTTGAGCTGCTGAGCTAAATCCCCGGCCCAAGTTTTGATTTTAAATAAATAGGTAAAACAAAAATATGGTAAAAATTGTAGAGGTGGTTCTGAAAAAACTGAGGTTTGAGAAACATCATATTCATCCAAAAGAATGAATGATGGTGAAATTTTTGATATCAGAAGCTACTGTTCAGCAGATGAACTATTTTGCTTGGTGAACTTGAGATCTTTAGGCTTCTGTGAGGGTTTAGCTCATGGCTCTAAGCCAGGAAGCCTTCAGGTAGTTTTCAGTACTTTGGCTAATACAGACCTAGAAACTCTTTCATTTAGTTTTAAATCACAGGTTGCAGGTCCACCCCTTTAAAATCCAACCCCATTCCCACAATGAGGACTCTCAGGCCTACCTTGGAAGATTGGTTCCTCTTTTCTGCTTCTTTTTTGCTGAATGTTTTGGATTTCTTGTTCAGTGCTTCAAAGAGAGACAGAAGAAGCAAAGCCAGATGTTTCTGGGGCCCTGAGCTGTAGTGAAATAGGAGCAGAGGAGGCCCTGGGAAGTCTCCAGGTGGAGGAGGAGGGGTTGGCTGGATGAATCACATTGTAGGACTAAAGCCAGCAGGTTCTTGTTAGCCTAGCTGCCAAGCTGGAGCCAGGCACTGAAAGCAGTGTCCTCTGAGGGAAGGCAAACAGGAAATCCAAGGAGGTCCTAGGACCTGCCTATGGCATCTCTGAGAGGCCTAGTCCCTTGACCTTGACAGCTATGGGCCACTCAATCACCCCAAGGCCCCCTTCTTTAGTCTTTAGTCTTTTTTTTTTTTCTTTTGATGGTACCAGGGATCGAACTCAACCTCATGCTTGCCAGGCAGGCGCTTAGGCCACTGAGCTAAATTCCTGGCTACTTTCTTACCCTCTTCCTCCTTTAGTCTTTAATATGGCAGGTACGAAGGCATTGTGGCATTATGAAAATTGACTCAGTGTCTTGAGCCTGAATGAACCTATGTCACCTATTTTTTATTTCTCAGAGCTTGGAGCTGAGCAGATCTAATATGAATCCTGACTCTGCCATATAACAGCTATTGCAGAATTAGGTAACCTACTTAACCTCTTTGAGACTCAGTTTGTTTGTTTTTTCTGTAAAAAAGATTCTATCCTACTCATTTTTTGTTTATTTTATTTTATTTTATTTTATTTTATTTTATTTTATTTTTTGTACTGGGAATCAAACTCAGGACCTCATGCTTGCTAGGTAGATGCTGTAACTGAGCTAAATCCCTAGCCTTGTTTTAGTTTTTTTGACACAGCCTTGCTATATAATGGAGACTGGCCTTGAACTCACTATGCATCCCAGGATGGCCTTGAATTTGTGGAAATCCTTCTGCCTCAACCTCCTGAGTGCTGGGATTACAGATGTGTGCCACCATGCATGGTTCTATACTATTCATTTTGAGGGGATAAATGTAGTATTTTTAAAAAATGTATTGTTTAAAGTGAAATGTCTGGCAAAAGTAACAGAATGTTGATGTTTCTTCCCTTGCCTGCCTTTACTTCCCTGATATGTCTAGAAAGTATCCTTTTTTCCTAATGAGAACCACAGCAATAAAAGGATATTAGTTTGTGATTAAATGCAGAATTCATCTGTGTTTGAAAAGGCTCTGCCAATTAAGATCTGGATTTCAGGCCAGTTACTTAACTGTTATAAGCCTCAATTTCTTTGTCAAACTTTCTTTCTTTCTTTTTTTGCGGGGGTACTAGGATCGAACTGATGACCTTGTGCTTGCCAGCAGGCACTTTTACCACTGAGCTAAATCTTTGGCCAAGCCTCGGTTTCTTCAAAATTATGAAATATAAATAAAAACAGGGCAAGCTGGGCCTAACGGCATATACTTGTAGTCCCAGCAATTTAGAAGACTGAAGCAGGCAGGTTTCAAGCTCACATCCAGTCTGGGTACCTTGGTGAGACTGTCTCAAAAAGGGGTGAGAATGTAGCTCAACAGTAGAGCACTTACCCAGCATGTGGTACTCTGAAGCACTCGTGAGGCCCTGAGTTCCATCCTCAGTACTGCCAATCTCTTCTCCTCCAACCACCCAAAATCCTACACTGCCCACCTTACAGTGCTCAGCACATAATATATACATCAATTATTACTGTTACTATTTTAGACAGGGAGATTGATCTCAGGGCCTTGAGCATGCTTATCACATGCTCTATCACTGGGTTATCTCCTTACATGTCTGTTATTCGTATCAGGTAAAGTCAGATTATAACCTCTCTGGTGCCAGGCTTTAATGGCTGTTATAGTTTTTGCTGAGTCCTGGTATGGCAGGACTGATTCATTTCAGATTTGGTTATATTCTGCAGCATTTCCTCCATCATGTTACCATTGATAGGAGTTCTGTGATTTATTTAGTTTCAGAAGTGTTGTTAAACCAAGTGTACCAAACATCTTAACTTGAGACTCTCTTAGGTTCTCTAACATGCTAAGTTTTATTAGATTAATGGTATGCAGGGATTTCCCAAACCAAATGAACCAAGGAACACTTACTGTATTTCCCTGGAACTATTTTTCAGAATGAGCAAAGAGGCACTATGACTATGGCAGTGAATCCTGATAACAGTTTAGGGAAAGGCTTGATATTCATCCTTCATACCCTTCTGCCCCATGGGCCAGATCCAGAGACTGGTCCTCAAACCCAGATACTTACCCACAATAGAGACTGAGGGGAAATCCATAAAGTTCTTGGAGGAGTTGCTCCTCAGGTATCTGTCATCTTTGGGCTTCTCCTCAAGTGGCAAGTGGCTGTAGGCAGTGAGGAAGTATAGGAAGACCAGTACAGTGGCCAGGAACAGGCGGGTGACATCCATCCCAAGAGGCCTGAGTGGGACAGAGAGGGGGTTGGTGGCAGGTGGACCAGAGGTAGTGGCAAGAGAATGTGCCTTCCTGTTTCTTTTCTTTTTCTTTCTTTCTTTGATGTTCTGTCCCTGTCCCACAAATGTTCAAGAAAAGGCAGAGGATGGAGAAGGGGAGCTGATGAAGAGAGAAAAGGAGAGATGGGGAGAGGAAGAGAGAACATCAAGGAAGTAAGGGAGGGAGATTGAAGTAAAGAGAAAAAAATATTCATTGCATTGGTCTCTCTGAACAGAGGGCAGAGTACTGACTGTTGTATTTTAAAGTCGTTGGCCCCAGGAGATCCTAGGCCTGGGAAGAGTTGTTGAAAGGCCCACCAACTGTACCTGACAGTGGCAGAGGTTTTACTAAGGTGGAGAGAATAAAGCTAATAAATTAAAGCACAGTGAAAACAAAGCAGTAATAAGTGGCTCCTTCAGACAAGAGCATATATTGTCTCACACACCAGATTCCCACACACAAGGAAAACAAATGCGGGTATAGTTTGTGGCAGGAGGCTGGTCCAGGGCATAAAGTAACTGGGTGTATTTACTAGCTGTAGTCCAAAGGAGGCAGGTGGAGGTCAGAGTGGATTTCATTTTTTCTTTTTACGGCATCGGGGATCAAACTCATGACCTCACACTTGCCAGGCAGGCATTTATGCCACTGAGCCAAATCCCCAGCCCCAGAGTGGATTTCTTCCCTTGAATGCCTGGGTTTGGCTCAGTTTCAACAGCATCCCATAATATGAGTATAGGATGCCCATTCCTTGTCTCTTTTCTTCCATTTTCCTTCTGGTCTTGGAAAAGACTGGGACTACTTTTTCAAGGTCTCCTCCACCCTAGCCGTAAGGTATTGATTGGGGAGAAAAGAATAAACAGTGTGCTCATGCTGGTCCTCTCCATTCTTGGGCTTCTTTTACAGCAGCTTGGAAAATGTCTAGCTTTCTTCTCCCAGCCCTCAGCTTGGTTGGAGTTAATCAACTGCATGTCTGTTCCACTGCAGGAAGAGAGACCCTAAACAGCTGGTCTGTATTCTTATTACATGCTTTTTGAAGCTGGAGGGGACAATTCTGACCTTTTGAAGTCCAACTTCTACACCTCTCAGCCCCAGTAACCACTCTTGATTTCTTCAAATGTTCTTGTCATTGGGCACTTGTCTTTTACAAACTGGCCACTAATTTTCTTTCTTAAGAACTGGCCTGAAGACCACACTATATTTAGGCTTATCAGATATGCCAATAGATTTTCCTTTTTTGTTTTAAACTAGTATAAATAGTTTTCTTTTCTTTTCTTTTCTTTCTTTCTTTCTTTCTTTCTTTCTTTCTTTCTTTCTTTCTCTCTCTCTCTCTCTCTCTCTCTCTCTCTCTTTCTTTCTTTCTTTCTTTCTTTCTTTCTTTCTTTCTTTCTTTCTTTCTTTCTTTCTTTCCTATTATTTTTTTAATCAGTACCGGGGATCTAACTCACGACCATGCGCTTGCAAGGCAGATGCTTATGCCACTGAGCTAAATCCCCAGCAATAGTTTTCTTTTAATCAACTTTTTATTTTTTTATACCAGGGATTGAACTCATGACCTTGTGCTTGCCAGGCAGGCACTTAGGCCACTGAGCTAAATCCCCAGCCCCTTAATCAACTTTCTAAAGGATATTGTCTCTTGTCAGTTGCAGTGGGGTTGCCTCCTACAAGTGGTTTAGGTCTAAAATCAGAAGAATAGATTGTACAGAGTGGAAGTTTTTTCCAGCATGGCAAATAATGTCTGTCCCCACTTCAATTTGTCTTTTCTTTTCATCCTTTTTTCCCCATTCCTTTCAGTTTGCAGAATAAGTTTGCTTTCCTTAAGGACAAATATTGTATGAAAAAATTCTCTTTCTTTCAACATCAGATCACAATCAGCACAGTGTGAGAGATATAAGGGAACTGAGACAGGCTGAGGGAACAGCAGACCCCAGCTCCCAATTCTTGGTGACTATCCCTTCACCTCATAGCAGATGTATGAGATGCTGACCAGAATCACCTGTACTATTTAAATTATACCTCTCCTGGCTTCACTTACTCACCAAGTACATAAAATGTCTTTGCATATGTTAAATATGTGCCTGACCTGGCTCCATCATCTTTGTCTTTGTCTATCTTTGTCTGATGACCATATTCTTTAGTAAAGAATCTTGGTCTCCATGTTTGACTTCTTTCTTTCTTTCTTTCTTTCTTTCTTTCTTTCTTTCTTTCTTTCTTTCTTTTTACTTTCTTTCTTTCTTTCTTTCTTTCTTTCTTTCTTTCTCTTTTCATTTTTTTTACTTTTTTCCTCTTAATTTTTATATTCTTTCACAAGATTTTACTTTATGTTTCTTTCAAATTCTTATTTTTCATTTCCTCTTCCTGTCAGAAGCTCCTCACAATAGAACAAGTTTCACACTGACTCCGTCTCCCGTTTAGTTCTTGCTTTGCAGACCTTGTCTACTCTCAATTGCCCTGATTACATCTCAATGTTCCTGTAGGGCCCCATTCAAATGCAGGGTATAGCACATTTTCTCTTTCAGCACCAGGCCATCTCAAATAGTGCTCTCCCTTTTTTCAATTCCTCAAGCTCTTAAACTCAATACTGTATTGTTTACTATTTCATTGTTCTTTAATTGTTCATATGGGCTATTGTCATCTGTTAGGCATAGTTCTTTGTTTAAAGGAGGTAGGACAGTATAGTTGAAAGAATGCAGGCTCTGTGGTCACAGATATGTGACTTCATTACTCACAACTACTTACAAGTTATGTGAGGGTGTAGGGGAGACAAAGCCTCTCTATCCCTTCTTAATTCTTATGTGGGCTCTTTGGCTGAATCTAGAAACAATTAATAGGAGATTGATTAACTAGAGGAAAGCATAAACATTTTATTAAATTTAGAGGTACATGAGGATCTTCATAAGAGTGAGGTCCAAAGAAATGTCCAAAGCACGATGCTTTTATACTCAGTAGAAAAAGAACAATAAATTTGTGAAATAATGACAGGAGAAATGACTATCTGCATTAGGGTAGTATGTTTCATGGATGTTATTAGGAGGCATTGGGGTGAGGACATGTAAAAGTTAGTGGAAGTTACTTCTTAGTTTGTTTCCTTGGATTCACTGAAACCCCAATTACCAGTATGTGGTAATCAAGTCTACTTTTTGTCTTGTTATGTGAAAGTCATCACTGCAAGAGTCTTTATGTCTCTGTTTTATTTTTTTGAGGTTTTTTTTCTTTTGGTACCAGGGATCAAACTCATGACTACATGCTTGCAAAGCAGGCTCTTATGCTGCTGAGCTAAATCCCCAGTCTGGTTTTTCTGAGTCTTTATGTCTTGCTGCATGTAGGGAAAGACAGGCCAAATGATCCTGTCAAAGTTACAATACCTCAAGTTATTTCAGCTTGAGATAATCAATACACCACTTTGCCTATTTGGAGATAGCATGTCTTGATCTCTTTCAAGGACAAGTCATTAAATCATTCTGAGTTTTAGTTTCTTCATTATGAACAGTGACATCAATTCTATTCATTACAGGAGGTGTTCTGGTATTCTGAGAGTTAAAACAGGACCAGGACTCAGTATATTCCTGGTAAAAATATTAGTTACACACACACACACACACACAAAACGTTTATTTTTTGGAGACTGGATTTGCTAAATTGCCCAGGCTGGCTTTGAACTTGTGATCCTCTTGCCCTAGCCTCCTGAGTAGCTAGAATTACAGGTGTTATCCCATGCCTGACTAGTTATCTATATTGATTGCAGTGTACATATGTTTATAGAAGTTGTATTGTGGCATTTAATACTTTCTCTTAAATTCGTATAATTTTGATTTTAATCCTGGAAAGAATCCTGGAAAATTCCTCCAAATTTAAGAAGCTTAGAATGAAGATGTGGGCCAGCTATTTGGTCCTCTTCCTCTTCTTATTTAGTAGACATAGGGAACATTGCTTCCACAAAATTAAGCATTGGGGGAAGCAGGTTAGAAATTGGCCAGGCTGCTGTAAAGGGAGCCCATTTATTATACTGTGGCCTTGGATATCGTCTTGGTTACTTTTCTCTCATTGCTGGGACAAAATACCCAATGCCAATAATTAAGGAAGGACAGGTTTATCTAACTCATAGTTTATCGAGGTTTCAGTCCATAAGCAATCATCTCCAAGAAAGGGTGATGTGGCATAGGGGTAACAGTTCATGGTAGTGGAAGACAGCAAAAGCAACAAGAGTAAAAAGGAGCACAAGAGAAGACTCTGTCCCTTATATTGTATGTAAGACCACCACTCTAGGGTGGGTGCAGCACTCACACACATAATCCCAGCATTAGACCATGAATTAATCACAAACTCTAGAAGCCTACCCCCCATGACTTCATGAGACTGTGGGGAGACATACAGACACAAACCATAACATTCTGCCCATGGCCCCCAAAGACTCATGCACATCTTTTATGCAAAAGGCATTTAATCCATCCCCAAGAGTTGCCAAAATCCTAACAGTTTCAGCATTGCTGAAAAGTCCAAGTCCCAAGTCTCTTCTGAGATGTAACATAAACTCTTAGCTGCAAGCCCCTGTACAAATGAAAATTAAATACTTCCAACATTCAATGGCACAAGATAGATATTTCCATTCCAAAAGTTACAAATGAGGATACAAAGGAATGGGACAAAGTGAGTCCAAAATCCAGCATGGCAAATACTAAGTCTTGTAGTTACATATTCAGCATCCAAGGCAATCTGCAGCAAGTTGTGAGCTTCATGGGGCTGGACTGGCTCCACCCTTATAACATTCTGGTGGTAGTAGTTCACATGGCTTCTTTCTTAGGCTCATTCTTCTCAATCCTTGCAGCTTTTCTTAGATGACCCACATTCCTGGCTTTTCCAAACTGTTGGGTTCTCTACTGCATCTTTGGCTTCACACTCACAGCTTCACACACTGCCCTCTCAGGGGCATGCTGCCTGACCTTCTAGGCCTTCTGTTGAAATCTGAGTGGAAGCCTTTTTAACCTCAGAACTCTTGCACTCTGCAAGCACCTAACCAGTACCACATGGAAGATGTCAAGGTCTGTTGCTAGCTGGAGCAATAGCCAGGCTTTCCTGTCTCTCTTGGCTGTAAGGGTTGAGTGCCTGGATCACTGGGCACTCTGAATCCAATTATGAGGAACAAAGTCTATGCCACTGCCATTTTGGAACATGATGCTCTGAGGCTTTCACCTCAAAACAGTATTTCACTTTTGCAGTTTTTGAGGTTGCAAAGGGTAGGGACTTACTGTTTCTTGTGATGACCAGCTCTATATTTGCATTCCATAGCTTTATTGGAGCTTTTTTCTGGCCAAATTCACAACACTTTAAATCATCTTGCTGGGTTCTTTGATTTGCAACATGGATTTGCCTAGAAGCTTCAACACTCAACTGCCTTGAAATTTCTACTGCCAGATTAATTAGTTTGCTGCTTTTAATTTCAGTCTTAGGCAGAAATCTCTGGACATGAGCAAAATGAAGACAAACTTTTTGCCAAGCTGTAACATACATCATCTAGAGTCTAACAACAGCCAGTGTAGTCCTTCTTGCTAGCAGAAACCTCCTGAGCCTGGTCTTTACTGGCAGGATTTCTATCAGCCTTCCAGTTTTCTGAGCTCTGACGAGAATCTCTTAAACAGAACACCCTAAGATGTTCCAGAACTACTTGGTGTGTGTGTGTGTGTGTGTGTGTGTGTGCATGTGTGTGTTTGAGACAGGGTCTTTCTGTGCAGTTCAGGCTGGCCTTGAGCTCACTTTATAGCCCAGGCTGGTCTCAAACTTGCAACAACTCTCCTACCTCAGCTTCCTTAGTGCTGGGATTACAGGATTTACATCATGCCTAGCTTTCCAGCACTACTCTTTCAGGTGACATCTCTGAACATTTCCAAACTCTCCCCATAAACCATTCCCAAAGGCTCTTGAACCACATGGTCACACACAGTCACAGCAATGACTACACTCCTCTGGTACCAAATTCTGTCTTAGTTACTTTTTTTCCTCATTGTTGAGATAAAATATGCAGCACCCAAAATTAAGGAAGGAAAGGATTATTTAGCTCACATTTGTGGAGGTTTCAGTCTATAATCAGCTGACTCCAAAGTAGGACAGCTCATGGCAGAGCAGCAACAGTTCATGGTAGTAGAAGACAGCAAAAGCAACAAGAGCAAAAAGGGAAGAGTGTGAGAGAAAATTCTTTCTGTCCCTTATATTATATGTAAGTAATCCACCCTAGGGTGGGTGTAGCACTCATACCCATAATCCCAGCATTGGATCATTAATCAATCACATACTCTAGATGCCTGCCCCAATGACTTCATGAGACTTTGGAGGGACATCCAGATACAAACCATAACAGATATTTTACTTGATCTTTCTGAGTCTCAATTTCTCTATCTGCAAAGAGGGTAAAGAATTTCAGTGTATGCCTCAGAGGATTGTTGAATATGTGAAGATAGCCTTTTAATAAAGCATCCAGCACAGTATTTGATACATAGCATCAGTTAGTTTAGTGTTAGCCAAAGCTAAATCTCTCTCCATCTGGATTTCTTCTGCCCATCTGATCTAGTCAGCAGAATAAACTGCTTCCTTCTCACTGGTGGTGTCTTTATTTCCTTTTAGTCCTATAGGTTAAGCACTATGCTACATTCTTGGGTGACAATTAAGGTCTAGATAGACATGTTAGGGATCCTCCAAGGGCTTGCATTCTCCCAGGAAAGACTCACCACTAAATAAGAAGTTACAATAAAGTAGATATAATGATATATTAAAATAGTGCAGGAATTAGGGAAGCTAAAAACAGAAGGCTAAGCTGGAGTTAGCCATGTTAGAGAAGAGAATAGAGGAGGTGACCAGAAGTGGTGTAGACACTGAGAAGAATATACATGGAGATTTCTAAAGCTGAGAGAGGATGTACTTCAGAAAACTAAAATAAGTTCAATAAGTTTGGCAAATAGAGGTAAAGGGAGATAGAAGCAGGCACCAGATCATGATAGGACTTGGGAATCATGGTAGGGAGACCTAGACAATATCTTTGAGTCAATGGAAAATGAAAAATTTTTGTTTTTATTTTTATTTGCATACTGGGGATTGAATCCTTGTCTTTTTTAATGATTTCTAAGCATGCACTCCATCATTGAGCTATATCCTATATCCAAATAAAGAATTTTAGATAGGGAAAAGACTTAATCACATCATACTGTAAAAAAATCCCTTGGCTACAGTGTGGGGATCAGGGCAGCAAGACAGCAAGAAGAAAAACCAAGTGAGAGGCTGCTGTTGAATTCCTGTCGTTCGTCTGCTGTGCTCATCCTCATTCTAAAGGAAAAGCAAACTCCATATACTCAGAAGTTTACCACGGCCATCCCCAACTGCCCTCCACAGTCCTTTCCAACTTTATTTTTTTCAGCATTCACTAGAACTTAAGTGATTGATCTGATACGGGGAAGTATAAATTCAAGCCAAAGTAGGTCCTCATCCTCATATAAAGCCTAGCCTTTCCCACTTCTGAAGCTTATCCAGTTCCTAAACCTGAACGCAGTACTCAATTGGCTATATGAATATTTATTTGTCTATCATTTCTTAATGGTTACCAAAGCTGAATCTGTAGCCTTAGTAACTGTAATACTCATTTTTGTGCTTTCCATATTTTGGTATAGTTTCTGAGCTAAGAACAGTTTTCACTTGCCTTTTTTTTTTTCCTTTGTGCCTCTGGGGATCAAACAATGCTAGCAAGTATGCTATGATTAAGCTACATCCCCAGCATTGTTTTTACATTTTGAAAGGCTTCTAACTGAAAAATATATCCAGTGGACTGGAAGTGCAGCTTAGTGGTAGAACACTTCACTACCATGTGCAAGGCCCTGAGTTTCATTCCTAGGGCCATCAACAAACAGATAAACAAACAAAAAACTAAAAGCTTTTTTCTGGGTGCAGTTGGGCGGGTTTATAATCCCAGCATTTGGGAGGCTGAGATGGGTGATCACCATGAGTTCAAGGCCAGGCTGGGTTACACAGTTTAAGGCCTGCCCAGACTACGTAGGAGATGTCTCAAAAAACACAAAATAACAACCCAGCCCAAACCAAACCAAAAAAAATCCCCCAAACTCCAAAATAAACAGAGACCATAGGTGGTCCACACAATTTATCTGGTATCTTAAGAAAAATTTTGCCAGTATTTGATTAGATTGTAAGATTTGTGTGGGACTAGACTAAACCCATTATGTTTGCTTTCTGGGTACCTATTAACTGATGAAGTAATTGTTTCTTTGGGTAGAGATATTAATGGCCCTGAGGCAGGAGGATCACAAGTTTGAGCCCAGCCTGGGCAATTTAGTGAGACTCTCTCAAAAATGAAAGAATGAAAATTGGGCTGCAGATGTGACTGAGTGAAAAAAAAAAAAACAACAACCCTGAATTCAATCCCCAGTTTAAAAAAAAGAAACAAAAATGAAAAACAGATGTGATCTGAGAAAGATAATTTGTACCATTATCAACCAATAATATTTATCATATGTAAGATTCACTTTTACAAAGGGTTATTGTCTAATGAGGCAAATATCAGGACTGATCAGTTTTGATAAGGGAAAAATCTGGGCTTACTTTTGTATACCTGTAAATGTAGCACTAAAGAGGCTGAGGCAGGAGGATCACCACAAATTTGAGGCCAGCCTGGGTTACTTAGTGAGTTCAGGGCCAGCCTGAACTACATTGCCATTTACAGACCCTGTCTCATAAAACAATAAGCAAACAAGCAAGGGAAAAAAATATGCATTATGAATAGTTATCATGTTTTAAAATTTCCTATTATACCATGCTGCTTATAATTCTTCTTCTTTTTTTTTTTTTTGAGACAGAGTGTAGATAGGCAGTTCAGGCTGACCTTGAACTTACTACGTAGCCCATGCTGACCTTGAACGTGCAGTGATCCTGCCTCAGCCTCCCGAGTTCTGGGATTTCAGGTATGTGCCACCACACATGCAAAAATTCTTAAAGATTCAGTAAAATAATACCTGAAATACAAATAAAAATATAGTTATTTGAAATTAAAGACAATATTTTAGTTATATAAAATTAAAAATATAAAAAATATGTATTCTATTTTATAGCTCTGATCTCTTCCAAAAACCATTTTATATTTAACTCTGGCATTCTAATTGTTGCTAAAGAAGTCCTTTTTTCAAATAGGGCTCCAGAAACAATGGATATTAATTAGAACAAATCAGAAATGAATCAATGGATGGCTCAGGGCAGTCGGGGGCACTCTGATGAAGGCAGACACAAGGGATCTGCCAATTATTGGGAGGTAGGATGTGAAGTTATTCTATCTCCTTGTGTTTTCCTTACTCTAAATGAAATAATGTTGCCTAACATAATGGAAATGCCTGCAAAGAAGTGAAAGGGTGACTGGAAAGTCTGAGCTAGAAAAGGAGTGGCAGAGGTTTGGGGAAGATCACTGAGACTCAGCAACAGATCTTGTGGGATGGACTAAGCATGACAGGGTCGAATCAGTAATTGAATTCAATATTACAAATCTAAGGGGCAGTGGGATTCATAACTGAAGAGGGAAAGCTCCATGCACAAGGGATTGGATATCTATGGTATGGCCGTAGTCTGTGTTCACTGCTTTGCCATCAGAACAGCCATCAGCCTGATATAAACACTAGTCACTGGACAGTGGGCAGGGAGGAAAGTCAGCAGGTCAAATTCCAAGATTAATTTGGGGCACATAGTAAATCCTAGGGTTTAACTTAAAAAAAGAAAAAAAAGTTCTGTGAGAAACAGTGAAATCTAGGGCAATTAATCTTATCTAGGGATTGGGAGAAGGCTAAGAAACAGGATACCTGATACCAGTTCTGAGCTGAGGTATGTGTACTGTATTGTACTGTATTTATTTTTTTTGAGACAGGGTCTCACTCTGTACTTCAGGTTGGCCTTTACTTCATTATGGCCTCAAACTTATGGCATTTCTCCTGCTTCAGCCTCCCAAGCACTGGGATTACAGGCATGTGCCATCACCCCTGGCTATGGTATGTGCATTTTAAATATAATATAGGTCCATGATACCCAGCTATATTAGGATTTTTGGGCTTAGAATATTTTAGCTTTCAGAATTTTGTGAATTAAAAATGTGATACCTATGTATTATGTTAAAACAAATGTAATGGATCTAGGAAAAATACTGATGCCTGCACAGCAAAAGGCATGAATATTCATAATAAACAGGATAAATGAAGACTTAGTTGATTTCTATCAATTCAGGAAAGGTTTTTGTTGCCACATGGCTTTTGGTAAATTCAGATATTGCTGCCAAATGAATTACCTAAACCAGTGGAGAGTGGGGTAGGGCTTATGGTTTTCAGAGTTTGGGAATTTTATCATTACAGGCAAACCCACTCACTGCTATTAATCCAGATTAATAATTCTGAAAGCAATGACTATGTAATGATTTCCAAGAGTAATTTGTCTTTCTACTTGGTAGTGGTGAGAACTGTTCTTTGATTTGTGATACTCCTGATGACAGTTCTTCTTCTTAAACTCATCATCTGATTTAAATTGGTACTTACAATTTAAGATGAATTTCTTTACAATTTGGTGGGATTCAAAGAATCCAGGAAAGGGAGTCATGTAGATGAAACTACCATTTAAGCAACTGTGTGATCTGTGACTTTTTTATCTATAAAATGAAGGGAATGAACTATATGATTAAGTATGGAGTATGAGACACAAAGTAGAAACTTAATAAAGCCTTGTTTAATGAATGAAATAAGGACTTTGTTATTCTACAATTGTATAAATCTTGTCTAAGTCCACTCAGACTTCTTTAACAAAAACCCTAGCTAGGAGGTTTATTGATAAGCAACAGTTCTGGAGGCTGGGCGGTCTATGATCAAAGTGCAAACCCATTTCCTCCTTTATAGCTGTTTTCCTACTCTAATCCCACAAGGCAGAAAAGGTCTCTGTCAGGCCTTTTTGTTAGGGCATTTCTATATAATCCCAATCATAAGGGCTCTGCCCCCATGACCTACTCACTTTCCAAAGCCTCCTAGTGACATCATTTTGTATTTTTGTTTTGGATAATTTGTTTTGAGATAAGATCTTCCTATGTAGCTCAGGTTGGCCCTAAATTCACTTCATAGCCAAACTAACCTTGAACTTTTGATCCTCTTGTTTCAGCTTCTTGAGTACTAGAATTATAGGTGTGCATAATATCATTGCTTTGGAGTTTAGTATTTCAACGTGCAAATTTAGGAGGGCATAAACATTCAATCCATGGAAAATCCTTAATTTCTGATTCTGATTTTCCAGTCACTGTCCAGTTGGGGCAAGTTAAACAGTTATTATACAAAGGAAGATTTTATGATGGTCACTAATATTGTACAAAATAAGAGTTGAGAGATTTACAAATGTATGAATGTGAATGACTCTGACAAAGGTCTGGAAAAGAAGGCATAGAGAGTTGTGGCTAAATGCAGTTGGCTTATGTTCCCCAAGAGTCTTGCTGATGTGCATATGTGTGTGTGAATGCACATAAGAATGCTAATGTGTAAGCTCGCTGATGGAAGGAATATGGCAGATAACAGTGTCCAGATCATCTCTGAATAGTACCTCAAAGGCACTGACTGTACATCCAAGGAATCTCCTTAAGTCTACCATCAAGAATAGCTCACTATCCTGATCCTTTAGGGGCTCGGGCCACAAAACAAAAAGGATTACAATTTCCCAAGGATGGAGGATCACTAACCTCTATTGGAGTGGAGGTGTAGTAAGAGATGAGAACTGAAGAAGTGAAAGTAGCAGAATATTCTTGAAAACAGTGAATAGTGTCAGCTGCAGACCATGCTGAGTGTACTCTGACAGACTGTCCTGGGCTTTGCTAGTGGCATAGTGAGGGCAGCGAGGGTGTCTGCAAAGCCAGCAATCTGGCATTGGAGAGGAAGTGACCAGATTTCGTTAGTTATAATGGTGGTTTCCACTAGCCCTCCTACATAATGATGTTCAGGGACCAGGGGGTATCGTGAAGCTTATCTGTCTATGTGGAGAAGAGTGGGCAGAGGCCAAGAAGTGCTCAGCTGGGGCCTACATGAAGGAGTAGCTGCACATATATCAGCAGACTCATGTAGGTTAGTGATGATGGAGGCAGGTTCTCCTCTGTTAGTCTTAGGAACCAAGCATACACTTGGGAAGAAAGGCAAGTGATAGCAAGAGAGAGTTTTTAATCTTGAAAATGTCTACAAAACTTTGTGCACATGTGATTCTTCAGTGGAGAGGTTCTATAGTTTTTCTGGATCCATAATTGTGTTTCTGGACCCTTGAAGCTTATAGTAACTCAGCTTCTAGCCACTCAGAGTTAAAATGGAAACATCTCTTTGCACATTGTTTCTATAACTTCAGTGGGGTTCATCCAGTATTACAGACACATGAGTGCAGGAGACAGTGTTGGTTTTCTTCTGTGTAGATAGTAGTTCAATTTCTATAGTGAGGAGTGTTATGTGCTGATTTAGAAGATAAGAAATAATAACATGGAAACACAAAGAATATAAACATTGTAACTGGACGTGGTGGCTCATGCCTGTAATCCCAGCACTCCGGAGGCTGAGGCAGGAAGATCATTGTGAATTTGAGACCAGCTTGGACTACAAAGTAAGCTCAAGGCCAGCCTGAACTGCATAGTGAGCCCCTGTCTCAAAAAGACAAACAAAACAAAACAAAACAAAAAACCACAACATTGTATATATAACATTGTGATCTCATATTATAAACAAAATATATAAAAAACCTCTAAAATATGTGCTTACTTGCAAATGTAAAGAAAAATATGTGGAGCGGGTACCGATTAAAAAAATTTTTTAGACTTTTTTTTTCTACCAGGGACCGAACTCACGATCACGTGCTTGCAAAGCAGGCACTTATGCCGCTGAGCTAAATCCCCAGCCCCCTCCCTTTTTAGAAATTAAACAGCTAATTTATTTGTACTTTTTTTTTTTTTTTTTTTTGTACCGGGGATCGAACTCACGACTGTGCACTTGCAAGGCAATAATTTTAATAGTGATTATTTCTTAGGAATGGAATTAAATTTAGGAGGTAGAGACATTCACTTTTAACTTTATGTACTTTGCTATTTGAATTTTTTATAAACATAATATTACTTTGTAATAAAAAAGGATGATAGAAAAATAAAATACTACATGCTACTTGACATATTCTCAAGTATTTAAAAAAGCTGGATGGAGAATGGTTTGTGACTAGAAGTTGGGGAGTTGGTGGGACTCTCCACTTTTTTTTTTCCACCAGGAAGTAATTATTTATGAAAGTCTTGAGCAGTACAACACTCCCAAGTTTTCCTTATGCAGAATAAGGAACAAGGATATAATGTTAAGCAACTATAATCTTTTCTATAAGAGCATAGTAATCCTTAAAAAGGTAATCCTTAGATTTTGATTGCATTTATCTTCAGCTTATTTATTTTGGCAGTGCTGGGGATTGAACCCAGAACCTTGCATATGCTAGGCAAGTGCTCAGTCACTGAGCTATACCCCACTCCCTTAAAATGTTTTTTTTCTCTTAACATATTGATCATTGGAAACCATTTCTTTACAATACTTCATGAAGCTTTTAAAGTGTGGAGTAATGACTCCAGTTCTTTTATCTTTTCCCAAGTGTAGAAAAGTTATTTGTTTAGGGATACTTTATTTCTGAATGTACCTTTGACTCATTTATTTCACTTTTCCTGAGGAAACAGCGTTTTCATTTCCATGGCTTTTGTCTGGTAGAGAAAGAAGTTTTGCAGTAGATCTGAGGTCATAGTTGTCCTTTTCTTGATTCTGGTATGCAGTGGGCTCATTTATTTATTTTTTTTACTTTGGAATGATCCTGTTAGGCATCAGGACTCCCATGGACTGTCTTGTACCATCTCCTCATGTTAATAACATGGCCAGCTGGGTCCCTCTCAACTGGTTCCTGACTGCTAATCTGAATCTCAGTTTCACCACAGGAAGATGCAGACATTTGACTTTCATCTGGCTTTTCATTGTCTTTTTTTTTTGCTGCATGTTTAAGGTGGGTTTTCGTCACTACTAATGATTTGTATGCCCTGGGGTTAGTCCAGAGGCCTACCAAGGGACTTCTGCTGCTGTTATTAAGTTGACAATGGTGGCAGCCATGCCTCAGTCTTTAATAAAAAGCTAGTACGTGATTGCAAAACAAAATTGTCTCATCCCTTCAACAAGAAACTATGCAAAAGAAAACTGAAACCATGAGGACACTTAAAGAAAACCATCCTTTGAATGAACACGTAAACAGAGTTGGCTTCCACAAGAAAGTTTTGTCTGTAGTCCTGGGGAAGACCAACAGAAGAAACTTCCTCATTTCTATCACCCAGTTTGTAACTTATACCTAAATTACTGGAACCTGTAAAAATGAAAATGCAGGACTTCTCGCTAAAAATTTAATTCAAGAAGGTGACAAGAGAGCATTAAACCCCGTTTAAGGCTTTTTAAATTTGGGGCCCCCATGGCAAGTTGCACACTGATGAAGCCAGCTCTGGTTATGAGATTGAGAAAGCTGACACTGGTACTGTTCCATGGTGGCTATGAAGTTGGTAGACTGGGAGAAACATTAGATTACACTTAGTAAAGTTTCATCAGGAAGCTATAGAATAGTGAGAGTACCTATAGACATCACACATGGCTGTCTAACCAGGGATCCAGTCATCAGACAGCCTAAGGGAGCAAGAGAAGAAGAATGAGTCAGTATCTGGCAACCTGGGTTCTTAATCCAGCCCTGCTACTAACTCACTGTGAAACTTTTGGCAACTCAGTTTGTCTCAATGGGCATTTTCTTTTCACATTTAGGAAAAAAGGATTTGGATTAGATTTTAAAATTCTCTTTTTTAGCTCTGATTCGTTGTAAATCTACCACATCTTTTTTTTTTGTACCGGGGATTGAACTCATGACCTTGCACTTGTGAGGCAGGTGCTTAGGCTTCTGAGCTAAATCCCTGGCATCATTGTAAATGTAAAAAAGCATATTCCCTTCAGAGAAGCTGCAAACATTTTGATGAATGTTTCTTTTGATAGCAAGGATTTCTCCTCTGAGAATGTCTGCTTTCTGAAAATAGACAATGATTTGCAGCCAACTCTGATAATCTATTTGGTAAAAATGAGGTGTAGTCTAAATGATGGGCTTTATAATTTAAAAATGATTTTAATTTGTGGCTTACATGACTAGATGTGTGACAGACAATTGAATGTTTTTCCTCAAAGTTGCAAGCCTGAGAGGCCACAAATTTATTTTAATGTTGCGAGTCACTCAAAATATGTTTGAATTCTAGACATGCCTTCAGAGAGAACTTAAAAGTCATGCAAGGGTCAGGGGATATGGCTCAACAGCACAAAAGCTAGGCTGGCAAGTGCAGGGTTGGGGGTTCAATCCCTGGCGCGCGTGTGCACGCACACACACACACACACACACACACACACACACACACACAAAGTCATACAAGAAGCTGGGCATGGTAGTTCAATCCTGTGATTCCAGCACACTTAGGGGGCTAAGGAAGGAGGGTCAGTGGCTTAAGCACCTGCCTTGCAAGTGTGTGGTTGTGAGTTCAAACCTGCCTTCCTCAGGAATCTGCTTAAAATCTACCTCTTTCAAACCCACTTTTCTCTAGCCTACCTCTGGGTTCTAGTCTTCTTCCTGAGAAGAAGCCACCTGCCTGAGGACTGCAAGGAGAGGGTTAACTACCTTGCCTGGATTGTCATTCTTGAAAGTCCTGTGGAAAGCCTGTCTTCCAGATCTCTCTATCTGAAGATTCATGTCACCGCAGTCTGAGGTCAATAATGTTTTTCTTCAGGGAGTTTTTCTCTGATCTGAATTCCATGGGAGGGTAGAGTGCAAAGTTGTTATAAAATAGGATTTAAGTCATATTCTGTCTTGAAATCAATCTTCTCTTAATTACCCAGGTCCACAGCATGTCTGAGGGACCACTAAGGTGATAGGGTAAATGCTCTCAGACATGATTAATTTAGTATAATGATTCATTTTTCTATCTAAAAGTAGAGCTCTGAGGAGAAGAGAGGAAGGAGGGGGAAGGACTCATAGAACTTTGGGGCATGGAGTTAGGAGGGCAAATTCTGATGAAGTTGGGTAGTGAATACAAAAGGGAACAAGGAGCCAGGGGTGGTGGTGCATGCCTGTAACCCCAGCACTTGGGAGGCTGAGGCAGGAGAGTCAACTACAGTTCAAGGCCAGCCTGGGCTACATAGTGAGTTTAAGGTCAGTTTGAACTGCATGGTGAAATCCAATGTCAAAAACAAAACACGAAAAACAACCCTCCCATACAAAAAAGAGACAAGGAGCTGATGAAAAGGATCCGGAGAAGTCCTATTTGTACACTGGCTCCTTTCTCAAGACTCTCTCCTTGTGAGTGGGACTAAAAAAGGCATTTCTGGGACAGCCCAACATTCTGAGGGATCTTTTAATCATCTTCAGTCATGACTGGTGGGGAAAACAGAGAAATAAGGCCAACTGAGCATGAGGAATTCATCAACATTTGAGGTTGACAAATGTCATATTTATTTTGCTCTCTGTCTTGAACCACTTGAACCACTAAGCAAAAGCTTACAGCTATCCTAGGCTGAGCCAGCATCACTGGACAAATGAGTATCACTTAACTGCCATCCTTGCCTTCATTTTATTACATCCATTCCCCACAGAAAAGGTTTTTTTTTTTTTTTTCCAAAATACAATTCAAATCACATTACTCTCTGATTAAAACTATTGTTCTTGAAACAAAATTCACATTTCCTACAAGGTCATGCTACCTCTCTGATCTCATCTGACAGGCTCCTAAATCATTACATTCTAGACTTTTGTACTCCTGACTATAGATTATGCCAAATTCCTTCTTACCCCAAGGCTTTTACACTTGCCATTCCCTTCACCTGAAATAGTCTTTATTTGGTCTTCAGCTTGATTCTCTTAGCTCTACAGACATTTGAATCGTTGGCAAACTTTGAGCACAAATATCACCTTCTTCTACCTATCTATCCTTCCTCCCTCCCTCCCTTCCTTTTCTTTTCTTCTTCTCCTCCTCCTCATCCTTCTTTTCTCTCTCTCTCTTTCCCTTCTTTCCCTCACTCTCTTCCCTCCTTTCTCTTTCTCTTTTCCAGGGGCTAAAACTTGGACCTTCACACTGAGCTACAAACCAGCCCTTTTTATTTTTTAATTTTTGTGATAGAGTCTCACTAAATCCTAGTTTGGTCAGGTTGGGCTTAAACTTGTGATCCTCCTGCCTCAACCAAACAGAGTGCTGGGATTATAGGTGCACACCAGCACACCCAGGTTTCATCCTATTTCTGGATCATATTTCATAATTATTTCTGTTTATCTTTTTATTGGTTTTCTTTCCTTTGTAGAATCTGTAACTCTGCAAGGATAAGTACCTTGCTGTCAAATTAATTTTGCCACTTCTAATATCAAGCCATGCCTGGCACAAAACAGGCAATCAAGTATTTGCCAAAAGAATGCACAAAAAGAAAAGAAAACCAACAACAGAAAAATTCTGATTTGTTGGTTCTTTCTAGTCAGATGTACATCACAGACCAGACTGGAAGTGATTCAGTGTGCTTTCCTTCAACTTTGTGGTATTCTGTGGAGGCTTGGAAGACCCTCGGTCAGTTATTCCTTATCTAAGTGCTAGGATATGCTGAGGACTCTGGCTTCTCTTGATATTTTTGATCTTGTCTTTGACCAAGAAAAATTGAATATCTAATGTGTGGATAAAAACGATTGGCAAGGGGGCTCTGGTGGGGCCATGAAAGTCAGAGCTTTAGGCTGGGAATATGGTTCAGTGGCACAGCCTGCCTGGCAAGCACGAGGTCCTGAGTTTGATTCCTGGTTCAAAAAAAAAAAAAAATGTCAGGGCTTTAAATGAAGGAGGCCTTAGGGATGGATTATCTTGTTCAGGGTACTTACAGCTGACTATGCATTTCAGCTATCAGGAAAGCCATTTCCCCCCATCAAGATATAATTTTATCTACAGTAACATGAACAAATTTTATGTATCTGACTTGATGGATTTAGCATCTCTCGCCAGCATACACAACAGAGTATTTCTTCATTCTTTTTTCTCTTTGGGGGGTTTGTAACCATTAATCCTGGTGTGTCAACTTCACTGATTTTAGAAACACCTAACAGACTAGTAGAGCACTCCCCTGTATATACCCGGGCAGGGAGGTCATGGAGGAATGGCTTTGGTTATCAGTCCCTTGCCCTTTACTTTCTGGTGTTGTTCTCCAGCTCTGCCTCCTGTACACTGTGAACCAAGCAGCTTTGTTCAGCCACAGTATTTCCACACGGATGTTCTTGTGCTGGTGCCAACTGAGTATGGACTGAATTTTCCTGAACTGTGAGCTAAATTAAACCTTTCTTCGTTTAAGGTATGAGAGTCAAGCATTGTATTCAGCAGTGGGAAAGCTGACTAATTACAACTCTGGAGAGTGAACCTGATGTGTCACACATGCTAAGCACATGCTCCATCACTAAGCTGTGTCTTCAGCCCAGAACATTTATTTCACTTTTGAAAGTTTTCTTGTGTCCTTTTCCAGTTAATATCTATTTCTACCTCTCAGAGGTAATCCCTGTTCTGATGCCTACCATAAAGTTAGTTTTGCTGATTCCTGAACTTCATATAAATGGAGTTATACTGCACAAGTTTGCTTCCGACTTCTTTTTACTCAATGTCTTTGAAAGTGTAGCCATCTTGTTGCATGTATAAATAGTTTTTATAAAATTGTTGATTAGTATCCAACTGTAAATATACCACATTTGTTTCTCCATTAGGAAATATAAACCCTACAGCCTGGCCTAAACCACTGAATCTGAATCTCTGGGGATGGACACAAGATTTTTTTTTCAATGGTAGGGTTCAAACCTAGGTCTTCATGTAAGCTGGGCAAGTGCTATACCACTAAACTATATCCTCAGACTAGGAGACTTCATCTTCTTCTTCTTTTTTTTTTATACCAGGAATCAAACTCACAACCTTGTGTTTGCCAGATAGGCGCTATGCCACTGAGCTAAATCCTCGGCCTAGGAGACATTTTTAATAGAATTCCAGGGATCGAGATGTGTAAGAAACACTGATTTGGTCCATCCCCTGTGTTTCTACAGATTAGAAACTGAGGTCCAGAATAGGAAGGAGTTTTCTCAAGTAGGCACTTCAGAGTTCAGACTCAAACCTCTTCCACTGTACTACTCTTTCCACTTTCACTATAAGACAACTCCAAGTACTATTTAGTCACAAAATTACAGACATGAATCAAAGTAGTTTCCATTTACTGAGTATATGCAATGTGGCAGGTTCTGGTCTAGGCATATTATGTACATTTAATCCTTTAGCGAGCTATATGTCTCAGTGGAGAAAACTGAAACTCTAAACAAGGTCACAGAAAGGACATGCTCCGCCTGAGTGGCAAAGAAAGGAGTCAGTCCCAGGTCTGAATAACTTCAGAGTCACACAAAAAGTTCAATACTTTTCCTGAAGTGAAAAGAAAGAACTATATAGTCCTTCATTTGCTGGCATGACCCAGCCCAACTTACTATGGAAGAAATTGTTTTAAAAACCAAATAGTATTTATTCCACCTCCTAAGACCTAGTTTCAGAACTCCTTTAATTTTATAACACAATAAAAGTTGTCGGCTGTCAAGATAACTAAAGATGTACCAGTAAGGGGAGGGTAATGTGTTTATTCAATCGCTAGCTCTTTCTTTGACTGACAAGTCTTTTCCCAAGGGCCAAGACTGCAAATTCTTCCCGTAGGGCTGTTAGGGAAGGCTCTCTACATCTGGGATGAAAATTTCCCAAAGTAAGAGAGGGTCCTGCCTCTTTTATCAGGGAGTGAACTGATCCTAGATATCTAGACTAGAAATCTCTGCTAGTTAAGATCTTGAATCTGGAATCATGAGAGGCTGGTGTTCTCATTTTTCAATAAAGAAGGAGGTCTGGGAAGTATAAGGCAAGGGGCTGACTGAGGAAGTAGAGAACTCTCCTTTGTAGGTGGTGTGGTTGAGGCAGCAGGATGGGAAAACGGGAGAGGAGGTGAAAGCTTATAGATACGGACAGACTCTCCTTGATCAAACTTTAGTTAGGCTCAACTGAGTACTCTTTTCAACTAGGCCTTGATTTTACCCTACAGTCCTGCCTTTGGTCTGTTTTAGCACTGTTCTTGCTAAGTCAGTTTAGTGAATCACTCCATTGTTTTTTTTTTTTTTTTTTTGTGGTACCGGGGATTGAACTCAAGACCTCACACTTCACCCCACTGTTGATAGCTAATCAAGTTCCTCATTTCCCATCTTTGATGTTACAAGCCTTTAGCAAATATCCCCTTAGGTTAATTAGGCATGAATCCCTCTATCCTTGACATTTCCTCTTAGTAATTTTCCATCATCATCTCCCTTACACCCCAGTTACCTTTGCTGTATTCAGAGTTGAGCACAATTTATCTTGAAATTTATTTAAGTGCAATAATCTCGAATAAAGTCACACAAGGACAAGGTTCAGAGAGCATTTGGATAGCTGATCACGTGGAGGTTCCTGGAGGCTGGAACACTGGGAGACAACATAGAAGCCCTGTGCCCCTTTCCCCAAATCTTGCCCTATGCATTTCTTCATTTGGTGTTCAACAAATCCTTTGTAATATCATTTTTTTTTTTTAAGGTAGGGTCAGGTTGCTGTTGAGTTTGCAATCCTCCTTCCTCATTCACCAGAGTACTGAGATTATAAGTGTGTGCCACCATGCTTGGCTTGTAATATTCTTTATGGTAACACAGTAAACATGTTTCCCTGAATTCTGTGAGTTGCTCTAGAAAATTAATTGGACCTGAGGAGGGGATTGTAAAAGCCCCAATTTATAAGTGCTGATCAGATGCACAGATAAAACTAGGTGGAGTTTGTAGTTGGCATCTGAAGGGGTGGCAGACAGTCTTAAGGACTGTGCCCTCAATCTGTGGGGTCTGACACTATCTTCAAGTAGAAAATGTCAGAATTGAATTGCGGGACACCTAATCATTTGCTTGCTTAGTTTTTTTGGGGAAAACCCCACACATCTGTCACCTAAGTCTTTATGTTGATTGGTGAGTGAGAGTAGAGGACAGTGATAGGGAACCTTTTAGAGATTTCAGTGGTACAAACAACTCACTGCAGCTCAAGTGCCAAAGTTCACCATCACTGACTGGTATAACAGAAATTGAGTTTGAGTCTGTTTTTTCCAATATCCTCAAGTGGTTTGGATCCTTTTTTTTTTTTTCCTCCCCTTTTGTCTTTTTTGAGACAGGGTTTCAGTATGCATTTCAGGGTGGCCTTGAGCTCACTTTGTAGTTTAGGCTGGTTTCTAACTCAAAATCCTCCTGTGTGCTGGGATTATAGGTGTGTACCATCACACCCCACTGGTTTATAAACAGCCTGCTTTAAGACTCTTCTGAAACCAAGAATCATATGGCAGAATCTGAGAGAAGGCTGTGGCCCTTCTGAAGAAACAAAGGACAAGAATCTTCCTGGAAGCTGCTTTTCTCCGTACAAAGTTGGTCTCCTGTTTCACTATACTCTTTGTGTACAAGAAGGAGTATGGCCGGGCATAGTAGTGCACTCTTGTAATCCCAGCAATCAGGAGGTTAAGACAGGAAAATTGCTATGAGTTTAAGGTTGGCCTGATTACAGAGCAAGACTCTGTCTTTAAAAAAAAAAAAAAAAAGGAGTATAATTCATGATGCTGGTAGGAATAGCTGAAAGGAGTTCTTTAATTCTCTTGACATCATTTCCATCAGCCTGTTTTATCTGTCATCACTCCACAAAGACTTTAGCAGGTACTATACTGATTTTGCTTTTGCTCTTTAGAAATCACATTTCTCCCTCTTATTTTGCCCCAGCAATCATGCTGTCTTTTGATTTACTGAGTTCCTTTTACATAGGGTACATTCTGTAGCCCATCAATCATAACCAAATCTTGAGCCAACAGCCAGGTGTGATGGCACACACCTGTAATCCCAATATATGGGAGAATGAGCAGGTGGCTTACTGTGAGTTCGGGGCCAGTGTGGGTGATATAGTGAATTCAAGACCAGCCTGAACTACAGTAGGGAGACCTTGCCTCACCTCCCGCAACCACCAAATCTGAGCCAATGATCTACTATAGCTTCCAACAAGTTTATATCAAAGGCAAGTTTAGAGATTTTGATGTTAGGTGAAATTTTTTCTGGAAAGGATCAAATCAGAACCAAAGAAATTCAGATGAGCAAACCTTCACAATATGCGTAAGTTAGTTTTATTTGGAGGAGGCAGAAAAAGCTTTCAAGACACATACTTATGAAATTATTTTTTCGGTGGGTCATGATTTCTTGATTTCATGAAGGTACCCCAAGTAACCAAACAAAATCAAAGGTGATTCCACGATGCCACTAGTTTGGCCTCCTAGAAACTCTCTAAAGAACAACTGTCCAGTGTCATGGAGACAAAGCAAACTCACCCACAAATGAAGAAATTAACTCAAGCTTTTGCTGATGGGCATCCATTCTGGTTTTTTTTTTTGGGGGGGCATTTACTGGGAATGAAACTCAGGACCTCATGCTTGCCAGGCAGGCACTGTGCCACTGAGCTAAATTTCTGGCCCCTGGGCATCCATTCTGAAACACCAAACACTTAGAAAGACAAAGGAGGGTTTGTAATAAATGGAAATTTGTTAATCTGTTTTTGTTTTAGTAAATATGAAATGAAGCCAGGCTATACAGCAGACTAATTCCCAAACGCTACATTCCACTCTGTAAGAGCCATTAGAAATCATACTATGAGCAGTTTTGTGATGACATCTAAAGAAACACTAAAATGTAACCCTGGGTCAGGGTTGAAATTTAGGAATATTTCTTTCTTAGAACAATTTATTTTATTGCTATAAAATGAAAAAAATCAGGGTAAAGAGAAATACAAAGCAACTAGTTTCCTTTATACTACTTTCCTCTTTACTCTGCCCTTTATACATTAATCAAATAGATCTGTGTAAATTTCCAGAAAGTGAAGGATGACCAAGAAGTTCTTTCCTCATTCTGGAAGCATATTAAAGTTGCCAACTGAATTCATATAATTTCCACCGAAGAGTGGAGGTCAAGGAACTTTGTTTCCACCTTGCTGCAGAGGAAGGTTTGTTGCTTCATTTGAAATATCAAATATAAGAATAGGAAAACAATTAGTCATACTATAAACATCATTTCAAGCTTCACTCTATCTCACAGACAGGAAGACTCACGAAAAGAAGAAACATTTCATCAGATGAAAAGCAGCAGTAAGCAGACTAGGAAGACAGATGTTACAAAAGAAGCCAAAGTAAAAAGTAGTTTTCTTGTATAAAAGGGTTCTTTCGCAGTTCAGGTCATTTGAAGCTTAAAAATAGAGAAGCAAATAGAATCTCTGAAGGCAGAAGAAGAAAAGGAAAATAGTTTTCTCCTACTTACAGTCCAAGTGACTATGCCCTTAACCAGCCTTGCTAAGGGAAGCCAGAGTAGAGCGTCTTCCCTGTCCTTGGGTGGGAGAAGCAAGGAGTGCTGCTGTGAGACATTTTAAAGACCTCAAAGCTCCCAGCAGCTGCCTTCCCAATCTTATCCCTTTGCTTTTAGTCAAGCAAGACTGTGTGTTCAGAGTTATCCTGATGGCCACAAGTTTTGTTGTTTAGTCTCCCTGTATATCTTCCCAGTCTTTAGAATTGAAATTGGTGTCGACAATGAGGTTAGAAGGGGATGGAAGGGAAGTGGTTGTATTGAGGATATTCCATAGGCAGAACTTAATGAGAATTTAATTCAGACTGAGCCCCACGAGGCAAAGTGAAATTTAAGTGTAGTGAGTTAACCTAGACATACAAATCCTGCTGGCAGGGTTTAATACATTTTCTTTCAGAAATTCCGGGTGGGCTTAAGGAGCAGCTGGTAGAGCATTTAAGCCCTAGATAGGCAGATTGCTGAGGTCTGCTTGCCTTATTAGTAAAATCTCTTTAGAGGCTTTCAATATTGGTCAAATAGTTTTCAAATTTCTATGTAAATTTTCACCAGATGAAGGAGTTGCTTTTCTGCTGACTCTATAAACTATTAGGCTGTGGCTCTCCTCCTTACTCTCTTGGTTTTTTTTCCTGAATCAGCTAGAATTTCTAAGGTCATAATTTATGACTCCCTGGTGACTGAAGCTTAGAGGCTGTGCAGAAGAACACAGCTTAACTATTTTTTAGGACGACAGTGAGTAATGTATCAACTAGCGATTCTATGATGATAACTTTTTTAAGTTTTGCATTGTTCTACCCTTCTTTTCTGTTTTTCTATTTTGTTTAATTCTCTTTTCTTTCTTTCAAAAAAGAGAGAACAATATGCAATATAACAACCATTGTTAAATTTCTCTCATTCTATTTTGAAAACTTATATTGTTACTGTTTTGAGTTTGCTGTTGTTTATAACTTTTGCTTTTTTTTTCTGACTTTTCTCTTTTTTAAAATAAAATAAAAAAAAAGAACACAGTTTGATGCAGGGCCCTATAGAAAGTGTCGTCTATTTTCATGGCTTTTGTGGGTTTAGTTGTAAAAGGGTAGGTAGGGACAAAACATTCATTGATTTATATTTATTTTTAGAGACCAATTTCTTGGTGGTTTATAGGGAAAAGGAAAACTAGGAAGAGAAGTGAATAAACAGTCAAGATGGGCTGGAGATATAGTTTAGTGTAGCATGGGTGAAGCAGTGGGTTTGCTCTTCAAAATCATATTTAAAAATCCAGAGATCTGGATTCCAGTTCAAACTGCTAATTTCCCCCTGTGATACTGGGAAAATCACATAAACTGTCTGAACCTCACTATCTCATCTAACTTACCACACTGGGCAGAAAAGAAGATCAAATAAGATCATGTAGCTACTTTGAAAACTGCAGCACTTCACAGAGTGAATGTTTTCTAAATTCTAATTCATCATATGGCTCAACAAATAAGCCCTTTGGATAGATAAAGATTTGAAAATAGAATCAGGAGAAGGAAGTAACATCTTAAGTTTGAGGGATATAGGGGATGGGATGAGGTGTTGGAGGGGTGCAACGAAGTAGAAAAGAAAGAAAAAGAAGGAAAGAAAACAGAAAAGATATCGAACTCCTAAGGAAAACCTTAGCCTGAATGCTGATTAGGGTTCATAAACCTAAAATATAATCTTGTTTAAGTAATGGAATATAAGTGAGCAATAAAAATTATTATTTCTTTAAAAGAAATCAGCCAGGAGAAGATTCTATCTCCCTACTTAGATGAGAATTGCACCGCAAAATTTATAACTGTTCTGGGACTCTGGTGTCTGAAGGCTACTAACTTCCAGGAGAAGGTTTGAAAGGTAAAATATGATTAATTTCAGGGTTTGTTGTTTCATCTCTTAGCACAGTTACAGTTACTTATCCCCCAACCTTGGGCCTCTGCTAGGAAGCAGTGTACAATTTGTTCTTGGAGAAGATGGTACAACGCTTGTAGGATCCATAACGGGCACAAAAGACTCTGTCCTCCAAATGTTGGAAATTTGTGGTCTGATTGCTTTTGGCTGTTCTGATTACATAGATGCAGAGTGTAGGAGTCTTTATTGTATCTTCCCCTAGTGTTTTAGGCTCCCCAGCCAAAATGACTTCTAGGGGACTTAAAGAGCCAATGTTCCCCCTTCTTTTTAACTCTCTCTTTTTTTTTTCTTATTTCTTTTTAGGAGCTATACATCAAAGACTAGGACAATAAAAACCACATATATGGTGATAGTTAGAAAGTGACTATGTTTGCCCAGGAAAAGATACAGCAAATACAAGACAGGAGAGAACTTGATTTTCAGAGTTACCATGTTATTACACTAAAAAGATATAAAGTCAACAAAGAAACAGAAAAGTATGGTACATTCAAAAGAAAATAATAGGCTGGACATGATAGCACATACCTGTAATCCCAGCACTCAGGAAGCTAAGGCATGATAATTACCATGATTTTGAGGCCAGTGTGGGTTACATAGCAAGGTTCTATCTCAAAAACACAAGACCAAACCAAACAGAAGCCCCCACCAAACAAGAGAAAATAATAAATCAACAGAAACTGTCTTTGAAAAAGATCTACTAGACAAAGACATTAAAACATTTGTCTTTAAGATGTTCAAAGAACTAAAAAGTGAAGAAAACAACATATAAACAAAAAGGAAATATAAACAAAAAGGAAATATCACCTAAGAAATAGGAAAACCTAAGCAGAAACCAAAACCTGCCTGGAGTGGGTATTTGAAAGAATTAGCAGACTTGAAGCTAGGACCATGGAAAAGACCACGTCTGAATAACAGGAAAAAAAAGATCAAAGAAAAATAAACAGAGCCTGTGGAACAATAGGACTCCATCAAGCAGAACAACATATGCACTGTGAAGTCCTAAAATGAGAAGAGAGAGAAAGATGAAGGGACAGAGAGTAGTTGAAGAAATAACAGCTGACACTTCCAAAATGTGATGAAAGACATAAAACAAGTATTCAAGCAAATAGTGAATTTCATGTAAAATGAACTCAAAAGAGATTCACATAAAAACATATAATCAAACTTTCAAAAGCCAAACAACATAGAGAGAAACTTGGAACCACTGAGAAATGACTCATCTCTACAACAATTCTTAATAAAACTCATAGAAACTTTGAAGGCCAGAGTGTTGAAAGAAAAACTGTCATTCAAAAATACCATAATTGGATCATCTCAGTCGATGGAGAAAGACCATTTAACAAAATCCAATACTCTTTCATGATAACACACTGTGTACTAGGAATAGAAGGAAAGTTCTGCAACATAATAAAGGTCATATATGAAGACCACACAGCAAATACCACATTCAATTTATCCATATTTTGCTGTGGTAGTAATGTGAGTTGTTCCCAGTTTGAACTATTAAGAACAACGCTGCCCTGAACATTTTTCTGTAAGTCTCGGGCACACATGTAGTGTTTACTATGTATATGTGGGAGAATGATTGGTGAGTTCTAGGGTATGTGCATGTTCAACTTCCAAATGTTTCACAAGTTCATTTTATTAATTTAACACTAGAGGGGAGTGGCTGTGAATTATTGTTCTTCTATATTATATATATATATATATATATATATATCCCATCTGATATAAAGCAGAATCTTACCATAGTTTTAACTTGTGTCATCTTTTTTTTTTTTTAGAATTTTTTTTATTTAAAGAGAAACAAAAGCATCTAAAGGGTAGAGATAATACAGAATTTTAAAAAAAAGATAAACAAGAATTCACTAGTTGATAAATTACATATTGTTCTCTTAGAAATAGTAGTTCAAGTTACAAAACTAAAGCATACAAAGTAGATATTCAAACAGTGAGAGTGTAAACAGCTATGCATGCATGAGTCCCTACATGTTTTTCTATCCTTTTTGTATTAGAGGGAAAAACAAAACTTACCAAGACAAAACAAAACAAATTCCTATAAAAACATGAAACCAAAAAGTCATATAAAACCATAGTACAATGTGATCTACAATGATTACTGTGTTGTTTCTTATTATCTTCAATAGAATGTCTATATCATCAGGCATAATTGAACATAGCAGTATAATTGAGTATAGCAGTAAATAACAATATTAGTAAAAATAAAACATTGTAGACAGTATAAAACTTCAAAGGCAGGTAATAATCAAAGCAGAGTGAATATTCTAGTGAATCTTGTCATCTTAAGTGCAGTTGCCTATACTCTCAGACTTGATACTATCAATCATAACAGCTTTGAATAAAATCTATCAATACAAAACAGCGATCTAACAAACCAGATTCAATTACACTCAGTCATGGTAAAACAGTGTAGGTTTTACAGAGCTTTAGATTTTTTTTTGTCTTTTTGAGACAGGGTCTTGCTATGCAGTTCAGGCTGGCCTTGAGCTCACTTTGTAGCCCAGGCTGGTCTCGCAACAATCCTCCTGCCTCAGCCTCCTGAGTGCTGGGATTACAGGTGTGAGCCACCATGCATGGCTCAGAGCTTTAGATTAAGTTAATAGGAAATTAAGGATGATTACCATACTATATCCTGTTATTTTCAGAATAACTGTCTGTGCCCTCAAATCTAGTACAGGTAGAATGACTGGAACAGAATATAATACATCTAAGCAGAGTGGTGTAAGTAATGTGGGTTTTAAATCCTGGTGCACTATAAATAATATAGTGTATCAAGGCCATCTATGTTAGAGATTCTAGCCATCCTTCTCTGACTCATTTCTGCTATGCTATTTTTCTGCCTTTGTCTAGTTTTTTCCTTCATTCTATTGCCTGCCCCACTCATTGAGGCCTTTCTGCCACTGTTCCTAAAATCCTGTTGTTGTTTTTTTCTCTCTCTAGAATGTCCTTCAGTATTCTCTGTAGGGTTGGATTGGTGTCACAAACTTCCCCAGTTCCTCTTTGTCATGGAAGCATCTTGTTTCTCCATTAATTTCTAGTGACAGTTTTGCAGGGTACATCAATCTGGGCTGGAGGTTATTTTCTTTTAGGGCTTGGAATACTTCGCTCCAAGCTTTTCTTGATCTGATGGTCTGTGTTGAGAAGTCAGCCGTGATCCTGATGGGCTTACCTTTATAGGTAATCTGTTTCTTTTTCTCTGATGGCTTTTAATATTGTTTTTATATTGAATTTCTGGTATCTTGATTATTATATGTCTGGGTGTAGATCTGTTTTGGTTGTATGTGGCTGGAGTTCAGTATGCCTCACATAACCAAATGTCATTTTCTTTTCCCATGCTTGGGAAGTTTTCCTAAATTATTTCATGAATAGCCTTTGTAATTCACCTGTTTGTATTCCTGCTTCTTCGCTCATGTTTCTTATTCTTAAATTGTAGATTCTCTTGTCATCTTGTAGCCTTTGTATTGTTACTGCCTGTTTCCTTGTTATTTTTAAGATATCTTTCCTTTCATGATCACACACTTTAAACTTGTCTTCAAGTTTTGGTAGTCTATCCTTAGTTTCTTTTAAGGAGTTTTGCCAGCTTTCAATGGGGTTTTTAATTTCCTGGTAATCTCTTTGAATCTATTTCATGTATTCTATATTTTCTTCATATTTTTTATCAAATGTTTCTCTCCTTTTTTTGTGTTCCTCCCTTCTTCCATCTGTATCATCCTGAGAGATGTTTCCTGAGAGCATTTCTTTTATTACTCTAGTTATATCTTGCTTTACCTGATTTAATATTTCAGTTTTGAGCTGGTCTACAAGGTCCCGAAGATATGTCTTAATGTCCATTGAAGCCATGTCTGATGTTGCATGTTTGTGGCCCTCAGTCTCCCTTGTTTTTCCTTCTCCTGGATTAGTGCTCTCAGGGTTCTGGGCTGGGGGCCTCTTCTTGCCTCTCTCTCCTGTCATGGCCCTGGCTTCCTCCACACAGGTATACAGTACAGGTCCTAGCCCCCTTTCCTGTTGGCCATGGTTCTTCCAAAGCATGCTGGTGACGGACCACCACCCTCTCCTGCCTGCCCTTCCCCACGGGGCCAGCCAAACTTCAGGGACCTTCACCTGGTTAGTGTGTGCTAGGCACAGGGAATGAATTTGGGACAGCTCATTGGGTTCCAGCCAGGGGCGCGGCCCAGTCCAAGCAAATCCCACTAATCTGCTCTGGGAAGGGAGCAACCAACTGAAGTCACTGTTGTTCCCAGTTCAGGCTCCTCTTGCCCGATTCCAACATGCCGCCCATTTGGTCGTGCCCTTCCTGTGGGGGAGGTCTCATTCCCAGCACTGACTGTGGATTAATAAATGTCCCTTTGCCAGCTTCGCTCTCTGTTGGGCTCACCAATCACTGACTTCAGTGCTGCTGTGGTTCCTGTGAGTGGCGGGGGTAACGAGTTTGGGTGGCTTTGCTGGCTGGTGCGGAATCAAGCTGGTGCAAATTCAGGCCGGTGCTGACTTGGTGGGTTGCAGGGAAAATGTGTCCCATAATTTTTAGCTGTTCCAGTTGTAGCCCCAACTTATTTGACGAGCTTTTTTACCTTTTAATTTCTTCCTGTGTCAAGAGGATCCACTTCCCTCTGTCTGCATCCCTCCAGGATGTTTTATTCTGGCATATGAGTTGTTTCTCCAGGGATGTTTTGTATTTTTTTTGCTCACTGATCGACCATCTTGACTTCTTCCAACTTGTGTCATCTTAGTAGATTGTTTTCTTTATATTTTATGGTATTTTAATTTTCTTTTTTGTGATACTACGGTTCATGTCTTTTCCCTACTTTCCATGTCTTTTTAAAATTCACTAATAGCTTGTATATTAATCCCTTCTTGGTTATAAATGTTGTAAATATTTTCTCCCAGTTTTTATCTTGCCCTTCTACCAAAGTATCAAAAATCTAGATTTAAATTCTTAATTTTTTTTTTTTTTTTTTTACTTTTTGGTATATTTGAGACAGGGTTTCACTATGCAGTTCAGTCTGGCCTGGAACTCAATCCTCCTGCCTCTGCCTCCCAAAGGCTGGGACTACTGGCTAAAATTCTTAATCTTAATGTCATTGAATTATTGATATTTTTTCAGTATCTACAATAAAATTTTATTTTAATATAATATAAACACATACCATTTAGAAAATACCAAGAAAAATTTATGTACAAGAGTTGATGTTATTGCATTTGTATAAAGCTGGCAAGTTCTTGCTACTAGCATAGCCCAGGAAACACCACCAAGGAAACATAATATATTGGGGTAGATGTTGTGGCATTTGGCCCACAATTTGATAGCTCTTAGAGTTAACCTGAAGTTGCCAGTGTTTGGTACTAGATGTAAAATTTTGTCAATCTGCAACCATTAAGACTTCTTATGCATCTTATATCTAAATTTTTAAGCAGACTGTCATCTTGTAGATCCAAATCTTCTGGAATAGTCTGCAGTGCTAATCCTGCAAACAAAATATCAGTCTCTATCCCATCAAAACAGTTTGATGCCTGCTACAAATGCCTCTTCAACAGCTCTTAAATCTTTTATTTCTTTCTGTAATTTCAATTTATCATAGAATGAGGTGAAAAAGTCACTTCGATCAACATGTCTCAGTGAAACACATAATGCATCAGTTTCTGTGCCTTTTGTATATATTCCTAATCGATAAGACCCAAATGTAAAAATTCTTCCCCTAACATTTTCAATTACAGATTAGGGAAGATTCTTGCTTTCACTGATTTCTCATTTCCACTCTTTCAACAGGTTATTTAATTTTCCCAAAATTAGAATCCTGCACTGCAGTTCTTCTTCAAAAACCCCACAGGGCTTTAGAGCCTGGGTGAGTTTCTCTGTCAGCACCCAGTAGGTGTCCTTGAGGGCTGCCATAGTGCTTCTGCTGGGGCTGGGCCTATTGTGATCCCAGTATTGTAACTGGAAACCACGTTGTCTCCGGCACCAGCACCACTGCCTCATCACCACCACCCCCAGGCTGCAGCCCTGGGCTAGATCCTCCTGGGAAGCGAGGGAGGAGGAGCCTGCTTCAGCCACGGGTCCTGTCCCATTCCTGCGCCTGCTTCCGCCACTTTAAGGGTGTCTCTGTCAATATTTTCTTTCTGTACATGTAAGAAATCTTTTCTTACCCCATGTTCATAAAGATACTGTCCTATGTTGTCTTCTAAAAGGTTTATAGATTTTTTTTTTTTTGTCTTTTTGAAACAAGAGTCTCACTGCAGTTCAGGCAGGCCTTGAGTTCACTTTGTAACTCAGGCTGGTCTTGAACTGCAGTGATCCTCCTGCCTCAGCCTCCCGCGTGCTGGGATTATAGCGTGCACCACCATACCTGGTTAGCTTTGTAGTTTTGTTATTCACATAGGAATCCCACCCCCCAGTCTTGTATGCTATTTGAAGCCAGGGCTTTCACTCTGAGCTATATCTTCAGCTCTTCTTAATTTTTTTTTCTTTTGAAACAGCCTTTTTTTTGGGTACTGGGGGGATTGAACTCATGACCTCGTGCTTGCTAGGCAGGCTCTTAAGCCACTGAGCTAAATCCCCAGCCCTTGAAACAGCTTCTTACTAAATTGCTAAATTGTGAAGGCTAGGCTTGAATTTGGGATCTTCCTGGGCTCAGTCTCCCCAGTGCTGGGTTCACAGGAATGTGCCACCATTCCAACTGAGAAAATAGAATAGTAAACTTATCCTTTCTTTTTACTAAATTTCAAAAATGTTCAAAGCTTGTTTCAGCTATGCTTCCGCTCACTATTCCCCCCTAAGCAGAATATTTTTTCCCATTAATATATGGAAAATTTAAATATAAGAACTATTTAAAAAATCTAACAAAGGTAATATTACACATTAAAATATTAAGAGTTTCACAATATTATTAAATATCTATTCAGAATTCTTCATATTTATTTAAATGTTCTATCAATTTAGAATCAGTTTTTGCATCTAGTGTAAAGCAAAAAACCTATCATTTTCCCCATATCATTACAACTCTCTGACACTTCAAATAAAGTCTTACTTGTTCTTTTTAGTAATGCTATTTTGGTCATAAATCAAGTTTCCATATAAGCTTGGGTTTGTTGCTGAGCTATTTATTGTTTTTTCACTGATGTATTTGTCTTAAACATTATCTTTATTGCTATAATTTTATAGATTTTGATATTTGGTAGACAAGTTCTTCCACTTTGTTCTTTTGGACTGTCTTGGCCATTACTGATTTTTCCCTCCTCTTCTACATAAATGATAGAAACTGTAAGATTCCACAAAAAAGGCTGTTGAGATTTTTATTCAAACATCTTGACTCAGTCTGAGAAGAAATGTTATCTTTACAATATCTTTTTGTATGTCTCCATTTATGTAGGTATTCTTCAGTCATTTTCAATAGGTTTTCCTCACATCCTTTTTTATTAATGAATATTGTTTAAACAAATTAAATGGGTTTCATTTGGGCAGATTCATGCATATACATAACACACTTTGATCATTTTAATATTTTCTTTTCTTTTTTTGGTACCGGGGATCAAACTCATGACCTCACATTTACCAGGCAAAATCTCTGGCCCCACACTTTGATATCTTCACCTCTCACCCTTTTCAAAGTTTCTCCTTAGCGGTTGTACAACCTTTGTTAAATTGAATCCTAGGTATTTTTTGTTTTTTGTTGCTATTGTAAACAGTATTTTTGTATAAATTATAAATATTAGTTGTTACAAAGAAATGCAATAGATTTTTTCTTGCAATAGACTTTTATAAACTGATTTTATAATTCATAAATCTTATGTCCCTAATGATAGTAATTCACCTATATCATTTTAAATTTTTTGCATAAATATATGTACACAAATAACTACTGTTTTTTTCCTCTTCTTTTCCAATTCTTGTAACTTTTAATTGTTATTCTTGTCTTATTGGACTGGCTAGGAGCTCTATAAAGTGTTTAATAAAACAAAAACATCTTGCTAATTCTTCAACAAAGAGAATACTTTCAACATTTTATAATTATATGTGGTATTATAGATGTCCCTTATTAGATTTAGAAGGTTCCTTTCTGTTGTCTTCTTTTATTTTAAAATTATAAATGAATGCTGCCTTTTTATTTATCAGTTGGTATAATCATATGTAGTTTATTTCCTTTAACCTGTTAGTGTGGTGAAGTAAATTCATTCATTTTCCACATTAAACCCACTTTGCAGTCCTAATATAAAACTAATTTGGTCATGCTGAGATTTATTTGTACATTACTAGATTCAGTTAAAATAAAAAAAGATAGCCAGGCATGGTGGCTCATGTCTCTAATCCCAGCACTAGAGAAGCTAAGGCAAGAGGATTGCCTGAGTTCAAAGTCAGTTTGGGTTACCTAGTAAACTCAAGGCCAACCTGAACTACACAAGACTCTGTTTTTTTAAAAAAAATTTAAGGCCAGGCGTGGTGGCTCATGCTGTAATCCCAGCACTCGAGAGGCTGAGACAGAAGGATGGTTGTAAGTTTGAGACCAGCCAGGGGCTACAAAGTGAGCTCTAAGGCCAGCCTGAATTGCATAGAGAAACTGTCTCAAAAAGACAAACAAAGTTTAAAAAAAATCCATCTATTTAGGAATGGACTTAACATGCAATATTTCTTTATTTTACTATTTTTGTTTGATGTGGTATCATACTTATGCTACCTTTATAAAATGAACTAAGAAGTGTTTCTTCTCTTCTTTTTGTTTCTTTTAAAAAATTCTCTGGAAACCTTGTATAAAATTTTCTATTCTTGGGCCAGGGATTTAGTTCAGTGGCACAAGAACCTGCATGGCAAGGGCAAGATTGCATTTGATCCCCAATAATTTTCTATTCTTTGAAATTTTTGCTAGAATTTACCTTCTCTACTTTTCAGAGTTAATTATTTAGAATGCTGTTAGATTTTATTTATTTACTTAATTTATCTTTTTTTTTTTTTTGTCTTTTTGAGACAGGGTCTCACTATGCAGTTCAGGCTGGCCATGAGCTCACTTTGTAAGGCTGGTCTTGAACTCACAACAATCCTCTTGCCTCAGCCTCCCAAGTGTTGGGATTACAGGTGTGAGCCCCCATGCCCAGCCTTTATCTTTTAGTTTTTTTGTGTGTGTTCAGGCTTTTCCCAATCAAACCCCAAACCTTTTCTTTGTACTTTGGACATATAAGAGACCTGTATGTGTATATAAAAGATTGCAATCCTATTCTTTGTTTATTCCCAAATAAAGCTATGGAGATTTGTCTCTTTTTGCTTAACTGACTCAATCCTGTATGCCAGAGATTGCTCCCTTTACTTCACCAGCTCAGCGATTACTTAGAAATCACAGTAGTGAAGAAAAATGTTTCTTCTGCAGCTAACAATTCTTTGTCAGAATATCTCCCAAGAATGGTTGTGCCCTTCCTGGATTATCAAGCACTCTTTTGCCAGACATGTTATGGAGCCAACAAACTCATTTAGAACTCACGTTTTCTACCTTGGTACATAGTCACACTATTTCCCTTACAGTGTTTGTAGATTTCAGACTTTACCTTGATCACCTGTTCTGTTTCTGGGACCTGGACTGATCCTCAATACAGGAAGGAGATTTTCACAAAAGCTTCTGTGGTGGTTTTTAAAAATTTATTTTATAGAAAAAAGGTAAAACAAAATTTCATAACAAAATAAGAGAATAACAATAGTTAATACATTGCATATTGCTATCTTTAAAGTAGTTAGTTACTCAGGGTTCAAGATATGGATATAAAAGATTCTCCATTCAATATTAGTAAAAACCTCCCTTTTCTGTGAACTAAGAGTCACTAATAGTATAATTAAATTACATTTTTTTCTCCCATTTCCCTTCCTTCCTTTCCTCTTTCCCCTGTTGTTGTAATTCATTTTTCCTTTTAAATAGTTTCTTCCCAACTGGGTGTGGTGGCACACTCCTATAATTCCAGCACTAGGGAGGCCTGAGGCATGAAGATCTTGAAAATTCGAGATCAGCCTGGGCTACAAAGTGAGCCCTAGGCCAGCCTGTTCTGCATAGTGAGAGCTTGTCTCAAAAAGACACACACACACACACACACACACACACACACACACATGCACAAAAAAAAAGCAGAACATAGTTTCTTGGTGATTGTTATTAAAGGAAATAATATGTAGGAAATAGCCTAGTACTATTCCCAGTGTTAGGAAGTGCTCAGTTGTTTGAATTAAAAATAAAAAGCAACATGTAATACATCAAAACAAATTTCTTTATTAAAATTATAATCAGCCAGGCATGATAGTGCATGCCTACAATCTTAGTCCTTGGGAGGCTGAGGCAGAGGGATTACTGTGAGATTGAGGCCAGACCTGTCTCAAAAGAGCAAAAATAAAAGAATAAAATAAAATAATGTTCAAAGTAGAAACTTATTTTAGTGATTAATGAGAATATAAATTTAGACATAAATATAATTCATAAATTTTTTTATAATTCATAAATGGATCAGTTCTTTCACTGAGGTTATAAAAACATTCATTCCATCTTAGCTATAGAATACACATACACACACAACTAATTGGTGATAGTAATTTAAATTACATAGTTAGAGAAGGCTTACACTGACTTGAGGTTAGATTCTAAAGTTAATTTATATGGTAAATATAATGCTCAGAGCATTGACTAACCAAATTCCTCTAGTAGTTAGACTGGGACTCACAGGCACGCTAGCCGGCTCAACTGGATTACAAGAGAGATGCTGTTTCTATGCAAATAAATCTGGTATTGTTAGAGATAAGATTAAAAATTTGCAAGATGACCTAATAAAAAAAACCAATTATATGATAACCCCTTTTAGAGTGCTTAAAATGGCATTCTCCCTCACCTCCTTCCCTTGTTAGGGCCTTTATGTATGCTCCTTTTAGTTGCCACTATAAAACCCTATATCATAAATCGCTTACGCATCTTCATCACTGAGCAGATGCGGAGTACTTGGCTACTGGTCCTGAGGACTCAATATGAGCTCCTCCCTCGCTATATGAGCCAAAGATTTGGCTTAAGTCACAACATCAGAGGGGACTGTAATGCTCAGACCGTTGACTAACCAAATGCACCGCCATCTTGTTCTGTATGCGGCATTTTAAAATTAAGTTTCTGTTTCCTACTTACATTTCCGTTTCATAAGATAAGTTTCCTTTTCCCCGAACTGACGCTTTGCTTGCCACCCTCAATAACCTACCAACTTTCTCCCCGTGTTCTTACCACCCCGAATTTACCAATCATTGCTAATCTCGTCCTCCCCATACCCACTATAAAGGTAACCACCCTTAGTTGTTAGACACGCAGTCTCGAGATCAATCAACAGAGACTACATCGCCAGGTTTGGCAATAAAACTCTTTCATTCTTGATTGATTGGCTTTCATTTCTAAATCATCATTGCACCATTACAGTAAAAATTGCATCATTGAATATGTCATGTTGTAGATCTATTGTCTTAATAAATTGAATAAATACCACTTTTTGTCCTTTGGTGTTGGAACAAATTATTGTTACCTTACTTGAGTACCAGATTAAGGATCTGTCTTACATTTAAGGGTCATGCTAAAGTTTGTTTGTTTGTTTTTGCAGCACTCGGTATTGACCCAGAACCTTTATACTGAGAAACATAACAATCCCTTTATTTTCTGTTTTGAGATAGGGTCTTGCCAAGTTGTCAAGTAGCCCAATCTGGCCTCAAATTTAAAATCCTGCCTTAGCTTCCCTCAGCTGGGATTACAGGAGTACAGCATCTTGCCTAGCTTGCAAAGTTATTCTTTAATCACTAGACTCAGAGATCCAAAAGAAGCTCATACAAGAATTGAGATAGCTGAGAAAACAGATTCCTACCACCCATTTCGTGCCTATACGATTACCAGGTAGAACAATAAAGGAATCCCCAGCATTGCTTAAGTTTCTTCCTCTTTTCATTCTTTACCTTTTGTTTGTTTAGCAAGCCAATGTTGTTTATAATATCTCTATAAAGCCTCTTGATGGTACAAAGTTTTAACAAAGACATAGGTCTTAAGTGAGAGTATCTCTTGATAATAGAGCAGGCAATAAACTGAAACATGTTTTGTATTGCACTTGCTTTTCTAAAGACCTGAAAACACAGCAAACATTTAGGTTCTCAATGAGTTATACGATGTTAAACTTGAGCAAACTCAAGTTTCATTTTGTTTCTCAGTGAGATCTAGGATGTTGATTCATTCAATTCATTTTTTTTGGTGTCAGGAATCGAACTCAGGATCTCGCACTTGTGCCACCGAGCTATATCCCTAGCCCAATTTATTCAATTTCAACAAACTCAAGTTTTTGTTGAGCATTTGTTTTGTGTTAGGTATCATTGACACCAGAGATCAGAACAGATCAGACAAGAACAAGGTCCTCCAAGACTATATAGAAGGAGAAGGTGAATTCTTTACTACTCTATAAATCTTTCCTTTCTTTTCTTTCTTTCTTTTCTTCTTTTTTACAAGCATTCATACCACATCCAGCTCCTCTCTCCTAAATTGCTCAAAATTAAGAGGAAATAAATTAATGGCAATTTAAACAAATGTAAACAACAGTCTGAGACTCAGGTTGCAGCTTTGTTATCCTTAGTAGTTTTTTACCTTTATTTTTATTTATTTATTTTTTATATTTTTTATTTTTATTTATTTATTTTTTGGAGACAGGGTCTTTCTATGTTTAAATTAACTTTGGAGTCATTGTGTAGCCCACAAGTCTTGAATTTACAGTGATTCTCCTGCCTCAGCCTCCTGAATGCCGGAATTAAAGGCATATGTCACCATGCCCAGCTTTTTTTTTTTTTTTTTTGGTACTGGGGATTGAACTCATGACCTTGCGCTTGCCAGGCAGGCACTTATGCCGCTGAGCTAAATCCCCAGCCCTACCCAGTCTTTTTATATGCTTTAAAATGATGTATATGGGGCCTAGTCCAGCAGTAATAACAGCAGTGAGCATGGTGGTGTGTGGTGGCGCACACCTGTAGTCTTAGCACTCAGAAGGCTGAGCAGGGGAATCACTGCAAGTTTGAGGTCAGCTTGGGCAACATAGTGAGTCCAAGGCCAGCTTGAACTAAATAGTGAGACCTTGTATCAATTACTACGACTACTACTACTACTACTAATAATTACCAAAAAGTGATTTTTTATTGTGTGCCAGCTACTATGTTAAGTGTTTTAAAGAGCTCATCTTGTTTAACTCTTGCAGAGATTTTATAAATTAGTTATTATCATCATTTAACACTTGAGAAAACAGGCACAGAACATTTAAATAATCTGATTTGAACTATTTCACCCATTTGCCTTTCAAATGCTTTAACACTGCACAGAGGGAAATGTGATTATTTGTCTTTCTAGTTGTGCAGCCTTGGGGTAATCCTTTGGGAAAACAGAAGTAGAAAGATTTTATTTCTGATTTTAAGGTGCTCATTTCTCTTTCTCTAAAATGAGTTCAGGAAATATTTTAGTGAAGAAAGTAGAGAGGCTGAAAAAAAAAATATATATATATATACTACCAAGAATCAAACTCAGGACCTTGTACTTGCCAGGCAGGCACTGTGCTGCTGAGCTATATCCCCAGCCCAAAATATATTTGTTAAAGTAAGTGTTGGGATGTGAACTGTCTGATGTTGAATGTAGTCATTCTCTTCCTTTCAGAAGACCTCGGCCTAGCCCTAAATTCCTATCTATTTATTTCTACCAATCCTCCCTTGGCCATTCCAGGAACCTCACAGGTACCATGGGCAATACAGAATGATTTTGCCCAGGAAACAGTGGGAAGAGTTTGGGGGCCTTGCCTTGGGACTCTGCAATGTGGGGTTTTAGAGAGTTCAGACTGAATATGAGAATAAGAGAAAAATTATGTTTCCCAATTAAGAAAAGTAAATCTTAGCCGAGCGTGGTGGCTCATGCCTGTAATCCCAGCACTTGGGAGGCTGAGGTAGGAGGATCATTGTGAGTTCGAGATCAGCCTGGGCTACAAAGTGAGCTCAAGGCCAGCCTGAACTGCACAGCGAGACCCTGTCTCAAAAAAAAAAAAAAAAAAAAAAGTATATCTTTAGGGAAAAGTTTCATACAATGTCAGGGACAACTGGATTAGAAACCATCTATTTGATGTACCATCTGAGAGACTTTTGTACCACAGCCATTTCCTTGTGTTTACAGAACTAACTGGCTTACAAATTGTTGAAACATTTAGGAATGCATAATGAATAACAGGAACAAACACTGCTACTAGATTTCATGGGTATTGGAAATGTCAGAGGGCGCTGTGGTTCAATGCTACTATTTACTACTTGCATTGCTATCATTTCAAATTAGGGCAGAATAAGCCTCTATCTTTTGCTTGGTTGTTGCTTTCTGAACACATCTTTTTTTTTTTGGTACTGGGGATTGAACTCACAGCCTTGCACTTGCCAGGCAGGTGTTTATGCCCCTGAACTAAATCCTCACCCTTCTGAACACCTCTTAAACACAGGGGAGGTGTTTCAGATACTTTTCTCTTGTTGCTGAGACAAAATATCTGACACTAAGTTACAGAAGGAAAGGTTTATTTAGCTCACAGTTTGTGAAGGTGTCAGTCCATAATCAGCTGACTCCAAGGCAAAGTGGCACATGGCAGAGGGCAACAATTCATGGCGGCAGAAAACAGCACAAACAACAAGAGCAAAAGGGAATGAGCATGGACAGAAGATTCTTTCTGTCCTTTGTATTTTATGTAGGCTGCACTCACTTGGGTGTAGCACTCATACCCATAATCCCAGCATTGGATCATGAGTCATTCACAAACTCTAGAAGCATGCCTCTATGATTGCATGAGGCTTTGTGGGGACATCCATACACAAACCACAACAGGAGGTCTCCCTGTTAGTCTCATGGTAATCTGTACTTTTCTTTCTCAGAGTCAACAAAAGTGTGATTATTTGTGCAGTTTGTTCAATATTTGTATTTTCCATCTAGAGTGTAAACTCCTTAAAAGGAGACATTTAAATGTCTTCATTTACCACTGTATCTCTTAGTCCTAGTGCAGGCCCTGGCCCTAGAGACTCAAGTTAAAATCTAGTGAAAGACTAATAAATACATGATGTGACGATCACTGAGTTTTACAAATAAAGAGCAAAATACAAGATTGATAAAAAGAAACAGATAGATCCTGCTTCAGCCTCTTGACTGCTGGGATTACAGGAGTGCACAACCACACTGTTCTAATGAATATAATTTTTATATGTTGTGAACATGAACTAAAATAATAATAATAATGAAAATAGGGAAAGAGGATCTAGAGATGGAATGTGGCGAGCGGAAAAGGAACGAAAAGGATCAAGATATATTAAGTACATCTACCCACTCCCTAAAATGAAAGTAAACATCATGTACTCCAAACATTCACTAATAAAAACATATGAAATAAATAAATGCCCCTTGGAAACTTAAATTAAAAAAAAGAGCTGAGAGAATTTAAGACCTGTTCATTCAACCTCCTAAGTTCATACAGAATTGAAAACTGAGTTTCAGAGAAATGACAGACTTGTTCCATTGTCACATATGGTTTTATGGCAGAGTCAATATTCAAACTGGCCCTTTAATTCCTTTTCTTTACCTTATTGTATTTATGGTTAATTAAAATTTTTTTGATGAACAATTTTAATTTAATTTAAAAACTTTTAATTTAATTTAATTTTAATTGCACTAATTAGCAATTATAGATGTACTGGGCTGAACAATGCCCCCTCAAAATTCTTGTCCACTTGGAACCTCAAAACATGATTTCTTTTTTCTTTTAACTATTGCCTGTCTGATTTTTATTTTACTTTTGTTGAAAACTTGAGCCAAGTTTTTGTAACTCACATTCCTCATCTATTAAATGCAGATAATAATAGCAGCTGCTTCAAAGAGTTACTAAGGTTATTCTGAATGTTTAATACAGTGTCTGGTACAAAGTAAATGCTAAGAAGATGGTAACTGTAATGACAGTATACACACTACATTGTCTTCTTTTTCCCTAAACATTGTGGACATTTTTCTATGTCAATAAATATACATACCTAATCACAATTTCAGCTGCTGTGTAGTATTTTTCTTTAATGAAAGTTTTTTTCTAGTTTCTCATTATTAGAAATATTGTGATGAACAACACTGCTAATTCTAGTTTAAACAGCTTACTAAAAATAGTTGACCAAAATAAAAAATAAAGTTGTTATACAATAATCTGTGTATCAAGTTTATAATTTGAAGCATTTTGATATATGTACATTTTAATAGAACCATGATCACAACCAAGATAACGAACACATCCATCATCAAGAAAAATTTCCTTCTGCTGTTCTGGAATTCCTCTCTTGTGTCCCTCTTCATCTTCCCTGTTCACCCTAGTTCACAGATAACCACTGACAAGATTTCACTTATAGATTAGTCTTAATATTCTAAAAATTTATACTTACTGACCATAAAGTATGTACTTTTTCCTGGCCTCTTTCACTCAGCAAAATTATTTAAAGATGTATGTAGGTTGTTTTATAGATCAATAGCTCATTTTTTAATGGTGAAAAGTAATCCTTTGCATGAATATACTATAACTTGTTCATGTATTCACCTATTCATGGACATTTGGGTTATTTTGGGGCTTTGGTGATTACAAGTAAAGATTTTGTTATTATGAATTGTATAACTGTTATTATGAAATATAGCTGGTCAAATGGAATTTCTGCTTTTAGGTTTTTTGAGGAATCAACATACTGATTTCCATAATGGGTGTACTAGTTAACATTTCTACCAACAATATAGAAGCTCCCTTTTATCCTGAAACCTCACCAGCATTTGTTGTTATTTTGTGATGTTAGCCATTCTTTCTGGAGTAAGATAGGATCTCAGTGATGTTTTAATTTGCATTCCTCTAATGGCCAGACGTGTTGAACATTTTTTCATGGATTTTATTAGCCATTTGTACTTCTGAGAATTGTCTATTCATTTCAGTTGCCCATTTTTGATTGGGTGTTTTACTTTGGGGAGGGTATAATTTTTTGAGTTCTTCATTATATTTTATACGTTAGTTCTCTGTTCAAGGAATAGCTGGAAATTTTCTTCTCCCATTTTGTAGGATATCTCTTCAGTCTATTGGCTGTTTCTTTTGCTGTGCAGAAGTTTTTAAATTTGATATGATCCCATCTGTTGATTAGTGGTGTTATTTATTGTACAGTTGAAGTTCTGTTCAGAAAGTCCTTGCTTATGCCTATAGACTGGCCTTGAATTCATTTTGTAGCCCAGGCTGGCTTTGAGCTTGAAGTGATTCTTCTGACTCAGGCTCTCAAGTGCTGGAATTACAGGTGAGTGACACTATGCCTCGCTGTTTTATCTTTCAGCAATTAAATTGTCTGTTTTAACATTCATATCTTTGATCCATTTTGATTTTAGTTTAGTACAAGGTAAGAGATAGGAGTCTGGATTCAATATGTATATTTAAAGCCAGTGTTCCCAAGCATCATTTGTTAAAGAATCTATCCTTGGCCCAGTGTATGTTTTTGACCCCTTTATAAAAGACCAGATGACTGAAATGCCTGAGGTGATTTTTGCATTCTCTACTCTGTTCCATTGACACGTTTGTTTTTGTGCCAGTGCCATGCTGTTTTTATTATTGTAACTTTGAAATATAACTTAAAATCTGGGGTTGTGATTCCTCCTGATTTACTTTTGTTACCCAGGATTACTTGTGCTGTTCTGGATCTCTTCTGGGTCCATATGAATTTTAGGATTATTTTCTCTAGTTTTATGAGAAAGGCTGTTGGTATTTTGATAGTGATTGTATTGAATCTATATGTCAATTTTGGAAGTATGGTCATTTTGACTGTATTGGTTCTGACTAGGAACAGGGGTTATTTTTCCATTTTGTGATGTTTTCTTAGATTTACTTTTCAGAGTATTGTAGTCTTTGTTGTTGAGGTTTTTCACTTCCTTGGGTTAATTTCTAAGTATTTAATTTTTCTTGATACTGTTATGAATTGTACTGTTTTCCTACTTTTTTTCCTCAGTGAGTTTGTTATTGGCATACAGAAATGTCACTGATTATTGTGTGTTGACTTTGTATCTTATTATATTACTTAATTTGGTTTTTGATTCTAGTAGTCTTTTGGCCATTTTTGGGAGGTCTTCTATGGTCTTCATTGATTCTTTGTACTGTTTTCTTAGTTGCAATTTCATTAATTTCTGCTCTGATCTTTATAATTGTCTTCTTTGCTACAAATAAGGATAATGTGAGTTCTTCTTTTTCTATTCATATTCCTTTTGCTTCTTTCTCTTGCCTGATAGCTCTGGCTAATGCTTCCAGAACTATATTGAACAGGTGTGGTGATAATGAATGTCCTTGTCTTGTTCCTGATTTAAAGGGAACTCTTTCAGCTTTTCCCCACTTAATATGATGTTGGTACTAGATTTGTCATAAATAACTCTTGTAAGATTGAGATGAGGTCCTTCTAACCAATTTTCTCCAGGTTTTTGTCATGAAAAAATATTGGCTATCATCAAAGTTTTTTTCTGCACCTATTGAGATGATCATGTGATTTTTGTCCTTGCTTTTGGTTATGTGATGTATTACATTTATTGATTTGCATATGTGAACTATTCTTGCATCCCTGGGATTAAGCTTACTTGGTCATGATGTATGATCTTTTTGATGATTTGTTGCATTCTATTTACCAGTATTTTGTTGAGGATTTTTATATTTATGTTCATTAAAGAGATTGGCCTGTAGTTTTTTGTTTTTTTTTGTTTTTTTTGGTGGGGGTAGGGTACTTATCTGGTTTTGAAATTAGGGTAACACTAGCTTCCAGGAATGACTTTGGAAGTATGCTTCCCTTTTAATCTTATTAAAGATGTTGAGGAGTACTGGTATTAGATTCATCCTGAAATTCTTGTAGAAGTCAGTGTTGTGCCCATCAGTTTCTGGGCTTTTCTTAGTTGCTAAGTTTCTTTTTATTACTGTTTCAATTTCATCTCCTATTACTGGATTACTCAGGGTTTTTATATCTTCTTGGTTCCATTTTGGAATTTCATATGTATCTATAATCAATCCATTTCATCTGAGTTCTTCCATTTATTGTAACACAGGTTTTCAAAGCAGTTACTAGCAATCTGGATTTTGGCAGTGTCCATTTTGATTTCACTCTTTTCTTTTCTTTTCTTTTCTTTCTTTCTTTCTTTCTTTCTTTCTTTCTTTCTTTCTTTTTTTTTTGAGTAGGAAAACATATTGGTAAAAGGAATGGGGAACAGGAGAGCTTTGGAGAAATATGAAGTCATTTCTAATTGTATTGTTTTGAGTCTTTCCTTTCTTTGGTAAGACTGGCTAAGGGTTTGTCTATTGCTTGTTCTTTCAAAGAACCAGCTCTTTAATTCATTGATTCTTTGTACTGTTTTCTTAGTTGCAATTTCATTAATTTCTGCTCTGATCTTTATAATTGTCTTCTTTGTATTAGCTTTGGGTTCGGATTGTTTTCATTTTACTAGGATTTTGAGGTGTATCATTAGGTATTTCTTCAGGACTGGACTGTTTTTTTTTTTTTCTTTTTGTTACTGGGGATTGAACTCATGACCTTGTGCTTACCAAGTAAGTGCTTAAGCCACTGGGCTAAATCCCCAGCCAGACTGTATTTTCAAGATGGAAATTCATAGCTATAAACTTCTCTCTTAAGACTGCTTTTGTTGTGTCCCAAAGATTTTGGTATATTGTACTGGTATTATCATTTGATTCTAGGAACTGTATAATTTTATCCTTGATTTCTTGTGATTCATTGATTATTCAAGAGAGTATTATTTAATTTCTGTGTGTTTGCATAATTTTTGCCATTGTTTTCTAGTTTCATTGTGCTATTATCTGATAATATACACAGAATAATTTTAGTTCTTTTGCATTTACTTAAGTATGCTTTATGCCTAGCATGGTCTATTTTGTAGAAAGTCCTTTGCATTGCTCAGAAGAATGTTTTTTTAAAAATGTATTTTGATATTGTTGAGTGGAATAATGTAGATATCTATTAAATCCACTTGTTCAAAGGTTTGGTTCAACTCATATATTTCTTTGTTGCTTTTTTTTTTTTTTTTTGGTCTAGTTGATCTATTTGTGACAGTGGGATACTGAGGTCTCCCAGTATAATTGCACAGATATTTATCTGACCTTTTATGTCCAATAGTGTTTATTTTATAAAGTTGGGTACGCAGGTGTTCAGTGCATATATATTTATAATTGTTATCTCTTCTGTTGAATTGTTCTCTTAATTAGTATGAAGTTACTTTTGCCTCTTCTGATCAGTTTTGAATTGAAGTCCATTTTTTTGGTCTGAAAATAGAATAGCTACTCCTGCTCATTTTCAGATTCCTGTTACACTTAACATTGTTTTCCATTCTTTGATTTTTCTCATCTATTTATTTCTTTTTGGGTTGAATATGTTAAAGGTATATAGCATATCATTGGGCTTTATTTATTTATTTATTTATTTATTGGCATACTGGGAATCAAATTCAAGAACTGATGCTTTCCAGGCAGGTACTGCATCACTGAGCTAAATCTCTAGTCCCTGGGTTTTATTTTTTGATCCATTCTGCCAACCTGTAACTTTTGATTAGAAAATCAAGACACTGGGAGTTATTACTGAGGGGTATTGATTTATCCCTGCTATTGCATTATTTTCTTGTTTTTGACAACCCCTCCACCCCCGCTTTTCCTTTCTGCTTAACTGTTTACCCTGTCTGGTGTATTCATTCTATTAGAATTTTTTGTTGTTGGCTTTATTATATCTCTCTAGGATATTCTTGAGTACTTTTTTGAATACTGGTTTGGTGGTCATGAATTTCTTAAGGTACTCATTGTCATGGGAAGACTTTATTTCACCATTAATTTTGAAAGGTAGTTTTGCAGGATATTTAAGTCTAGGTTGGAAGTTGTTTTAAGAGTTGAAACACTTTCCTCCAAGCTCTCTTGATCTTTAAGGTTTTTTTTAAGAAGTCTTCTGAAGTTCTAGTGGATTTACTTTTATAAGTGATTGTTGATTTCCTCTAATAGCTTTTAAGATTCTATCCTTGTGTTAGACTTCTGGGATTTTTGACTATGCTGTGTTATGAATAGGTTCTTTTCTTTTCTTTTTTTCTTTTCTTTTCTTTTCTTTTCTTTTCTTCTTTCTTTCTTTCTTTCTTTCTTTCTCTCTCTTTCTTTTTGTCTTTTTGAGACAGGGTCTCACTACAGTTCAGGCTGGCCTTGAGCTCATTTTGTAGCCCAGGTTGGTCTCGAACTTGCAACAATCCTCTGGCCTCAGCCTCCTGAGTACAAGGATTACAAGAGTGAGCCACCATGGCTGGCAACAGGTTCTTTTCTGATTGTGACTATTTGGGATTCTATGTGCCTCATTTATCTATATGATAAGTTCTTTCCCCATATTTGGAATGTTTTCTTCTATTATTGTGTAAACATTTTTTTTTAATTTGTGCTGTCTTCTGGTTTTTCATTAATTCCAATTAATCTTAGATTAGTCTTCTTGATGCCATCTAGCAGTTGTTGGATCCATTTTTATTTTCTTGCACTGTTTTTAAGGTATCTCTAAATAACTGGTCACTGGCATCAGCCCTATCTTCTATTTCTGACACTCTGTCTTCAAATTGGTCACTTCTGGTGCTTATACTTTCAATAGAATATTTTATATCTTAGATTTTTGTTTGGTACCTTTTCATGAACTCTAAATCTCTGCTGGTCATTCATATTTGTATCATTTGTTTAGCTCGGGTAGCTTTTTATTAGTGTCTTCTGCAAAATTGCTGATCATTTTGCTTAAGTCCATTATCTGTTTAGTTGTATCTTCTTTAAATACCTTATTGGTCTGCTTTTTATTTCTTTTATCATTTTGTATTACTCAGCAATGTGGATTTTGAATCCCTTTCCATCAGTGCTCCTGGATCAGCTTTGGGGAAGTTGGGAGTTTTTGGAGGTATTTTGTTGCCTTCTCTCTTCATGATTCTACTGATTTGTGTGTGCTGAGGTTTATGGGTTGATTATTGTGGAAAGGTTGTGTTGCTAGTATGGAGACCTCTTCAGTGATGCACTCTGGGTGTGGATAAATATAGGCCTTTGCTTCTGCCCCAAGATCCAACAAACTCCTTTAATTTGGGGAGGGGAGACTGCAGTGTTTTTGGCCCAGTGCTTACTTCTGTTGAATTGGGCCACAGTGCTGTTAATGACACCAAGGCAATCCAAATTTTGGCACACAGAGAAAACTAACAGCAACAACCACACCACCCTGGCAATAGCAACAAAATTAGCAACAATAAATGAATCAAAAACAAAAACAAAAAAAAGAATCAAAGACAAACTGGATATTGACATGCCAAAAGAACCAGCAATATATCTCCATAGAAAAGAGATCTATAATTACAGTATAAATACTAAGACAACTCAAATATTGTTGTATGGTAAATATCTACTAAATGCAGCAATTATATCACCATTAACCATAGAAAACAATTCAATAGTAATAGAATAGAGTTAACCATTTAAAATTAATAAAGTTTAATGATTATACTAATCAAGATAAGAGTGGGTAATGAAAAAAGAAAACAATAAAATTTGAAAAATCAAGCAATGGAAAATTAGAAGGAGAAGAAAAGTGAGATAAAGAATTTCCTTAGGAATAAAAGGAAATTAATAAAATTAGATAAAAATAACAGAAAAGAACAAATAAGAAAAAAGAAAAAAACAAAGAACAAAATAAACAGAAAGAATAAGAATAAAAAGAAATTAGAAGAAAAAAAGGAAGAAACCTTCAAACTCTCCAAAACTAATGAATAAAAATAAATCAGTCAAAAAAATCCTCTGTATTTATAAATGAGTGGTTTTTTCCAGCATCTACAGTTTTAGAACCCAGCAAGTCATGTTTTTTTGGTTTAGCTTTATAGCTTGTGGGTTTGCAAGCCCCCTGCCTCCTTTCTGTGCAATCCAGGCTCTGACAATGGTCCTCATGTTGGTAAATGTGGAAACAAATCAGACTACTGGAGTCTGTGCTGGAGTAGGCAGTGGAGCAGGCATCCAAGCAGACCACTGGACTTCACACAGTACTTTCAGATCCAGCTGTCACTTGTGGAGTAAAACCTCTTTTTTTTTTTTTTTGCAATTTATAAGAGCTGTGGGCTTTTCTTGGGGCTCAACGTACTATCCTGGTCTGCTGTTTCTTCCTGAAGCCACTAACTCTCCAGAGGGCTAAGTTTCTCTCACCTGGAATTGTCTTTGTCCACAATCAGGTTGGTCAATATGACTACCCTTAACCCAGGTTATTTCTCAGGATTGTGTCTGCAGTGAACACCTTGAGGAAAGTGGTAATGGCACTTTCTGGGACAAAAGCCAGGTATACTTTACTCTATAAGCATATTCCCCAAGCTCAGGGTTCCTCTCCTCTAATGCAACCCACCACATGCATACACATGTACCTGGGCCGTCCATGTGACCCCTGAGGTACTCAGTGGGGAAGGGGGAAGGGAAACCAACATAAGCATGCTGATGCTCATGCTACTTGCTTATGTAATAAGCAACATGTAGTTTGGTTTTGACTTAGCAGGCTTGTACCTTCTGCTAGCATCCCTAGAACAGTAACCTGCTAATTTGTTAGCTTGTAAGCAGGATAAAATCAAATTTCAGATATGAAAAATTTAAGGATGGGATGGTAAGACAAGACTCTTAGAAGGTAAAGCACATGGGTCCCAAGGACAGGGTTTGGGGTTTTGAGGAGATTCCTGGGACAATAAGAAATGCTCTTGTGTGGGGTGGTAGGTAGATAGGTAGGGAGCAAATGTCTTTGCAAGTGAGGCTGAATGAGAGGCTAAATAAGAACACTGGAGCAAATCATCTGAATGGTGCCTAGACAGTTATTACTTGTAGGACTGGAGAAGGAAAGGATATCATGATAATGAAACAGCAAGGCTGATAGCCCCAGCTGAAAGACTGGTTCTGGCTAATGTTAAATTAGGTTAACAGTGGGGACCTTGAGTTTTGTAGGGAATAAAAACATGTGAAATGGGAGCATGTGATCCAACAGAAATGATCTAGAGTCCTAGGAGGAGTACCAAAAAGCAACAACAACAAAACAAAGAACAGAACAAAAAGGCAGCTGCTAACTTGCTACTAAATTCTTATTGAAACTAAGCTCCTGCCCATGGAGTCTGTGTACTTCTCAGCCTGATGACCCCCTGATAGGTAGGTCGGCAAGGAGTCCTGTGGAAATAATATAACACAAGAGTACAGCTAAGCTGGCCCTAGTGACATTTTGGCTTCATGTGAAAAAGTGGGTATTTTCCCTTTTAGGGTAAACTTTCTTTTATCTCTTTACCACATGAAACAAAGCCATTGGCTCAGTTGGCTCACAGAGGTTCTCCTAAATACCTAAGCCTGGTCCACTGATGACTCTGCAGAAATGAAAGCTGATCATATCCACTAGATGGCTAGGCTCAATGGCAACTCTGGAAAGGCAACTACATTAAGGGCCAGTTAAGTAAAACTATCTCTTTGCTCTTATGAGTAGTGAGGTTGTTTTTACTGACTTTTGGGCCAATAGCTCAGATATCTGCTCTACCACTTAGAAGCTTACAGACTGGTAGATTAAAGGCACCTTTCTTTGAATCACAGAAACTGAAAACGAACTGCAGTTTTCAGTCAAACAGTCTAGATCACTCCTGTGATATACATGATAACTACTAAGGGTTTATTCTCTGATAAGACCAACTGGAATCAAGCTGCTGATCTCCTGCTCCACTCAGATTATCACAGTTGCTACCTAGGTTCATCACTACATTGGACAAAGCAATACATCTGCCATCCTGGAATGAGTACAAAGTAATCGATGTTTCTCATGCAGAAGCTACCACTGCATGCCAGACTTGGGACTTTTGCTAAAAGTTGGCTATTTGTCTCATGGTGAAAGAGTCTTTATTGCATGGCGTATTGTTTCTGAATCCTAGCAAGTCGATGACATCAGACTTTGGACCCTTTCTGAAGGCTTTCATTCATATGTCATTGCTGTTGACTATTGCACAAATTTTTTTTTTCAGTGCCCAGGATTGAATCTAGGGCCTTCACATTGAGCTACACCCCAACATTTTGTTTAATTTAATAGGGTCTTGCTGAGCCAATAAGTTGCCCAAGCTTTCTACCTTAACCTCCCAGAGTGCTGGGATTGTAGGCATATACCACCATGCCTGGCTTCAGGTTATGGTTTTTATGTTCTAGTCTGATGAGCAACTCTGGCTACACTACTGGGATCCTTGAAACAAATTTGTGTCATAGTTTTGCCTTTCTGGATCATGATGATAGTGTACCTTTTAGTGAAAAAGGTTGTTCAGTGGACTGACGGTCAAAATATTTGATAGATATTTCATTCCCCTTATCATCTTCAGACTGCTGGCTTCATTAAAAGAAGGAATAAACTTTTCCTAAATAGCACCTTTATTGAGATATAATAATTGTATCATAAAATTCACTCTATCGAAGTATATCATGCAACTAGCTCATTTCACTTAGCATTATGCTTTCAAAGTTCATCCATGCTGCATCATGTATCAGTTCTTCATGTCTTTTTGTGATTGAATCATCTCTTAGTTGTTCTTGGTTAATGATCAGGATGAATTATACAAGCTTCTTTTGAAACTGGGAGTTCTGACTAACCATTTCTAACTATGATCACTAATAGCAATTCCAAGCCAGCCTCCAGTTATGACCTCAGAGTGACAGTGCATTTAATAGAGGAGAACAAACTTAATTCTGGTTTAGGCACATGGATTTTCTTGTTAGAATAACATGATTTTAGATCATGAGGAAAATAAACACTTGGTTGAGCAACAGCCTACAGTTGCCCAAGATGACGAAGATGGGGACACACATGGGGCTCTGAATTCTTCAGAAAATGATGGTGTGAGTAGAGATGAATTGTAAAGTTTAAGTTAAGGTTACAGTTGGGGCACACTAACTTTGTGGCTGCAGAAGGAAAACAACAACCCAACCACTTTAAGAGGGACCACTACAATGCACAAAGTGCAGGGAATAGGAGAATAATTAGTGCCCTCTCTATCCATTAGATCCCACAATGCAAATTGGTAAAGCAATTATGTGCTATGAAAACAGACACCCCTGTAGACATAGCCTGACACTGTTTTCTGTGCCTGATGTCAGCTCCCCAAGGTGGAACTTCCTTACATGTGTACAAATACACAAATTGGTACAACTATAGTAAAGTCTGACTGATACAACATGATATGCCTCTCCTGATGCCTCAGTGGCCTTGCTTATGCTATGTGTGGTGATTAAGACTGGCCTGGGATTACATCCTAGATGTCTGAAGTAAGACCTACTGATCCTCCCTGAGACCTAGTCGCAATTGACTGAATCTATGATTCTGAGGTCAATATTGCAGGTTGGTCTCATCCTGCTGCTTGGAGACCTGTTAACAGTGACCTATACTGTATGAAGTAAATGGAGTTGGTTCCAAACTCTAGGAATCAAATAAAGCAAGTGGCCTACAGTATGGTGTACTCATGTGAAAATTTGCCAGAAGCCAAGATGGTATAGAACTGACCGTGGACACTGTTGTGAGGCATTCTGTTATGAATCCTTATACACCTCATTTTACAGAATATACTAATGATGGAGACATTAATTTATCTTTACCCAGACAATTTTGCAAGATTGTCTTTGCAGCAAGAACCTTTAAGATATCTCTTCAGGACAAAAAGCAGGCCTACATACTGCTAGCTATTAAACAGTGGCTTTAGTCAAGTGTGTGCCTTGTAATCCCAGGAATGTGGGAGACTGAGGGAGAAGGCTCACAAATTAGAGTCCCAGAATGACAATTTAGCAACTTAGCAAGACTGGTGAGAGACAGGGTGAGGGAGAGAGAGAGAGAGGGAGAAATTAATTTTAATAGGTATGTAATAGTAGTGTTATTGTAGTGTTATAATTTGAGTTTTCCTAATGGTATTATTTCCATCTGTATGCATTAATTTCATTTTAAAAAATTGAGTATATATTCAAATCTTTTGCTTATTAAAAAAATTGAGCTGCTTTTCTTTCTTTCTCTTTTATTCATTCTTTTTTTTGGGTACCAAAAATCAAACTCAGGACCTTACGCTTGCCATTCAGGTGCTTGTACACTGACCTATATCCCTGACTTCCTCTCTTTCCTTCTTTTCTTTCTCTCTCTTCCTTCCTTCCTTTTTTCCTTCCTTTTTTCCTTCCTTCCTTCCTTCCTTCCTTTTCTCTCCCCTCACTCTCTCCCTCCATTCCTTCCTTTCTTCCTTTCTTTTTGGTGTTACTAGGGTTTGAAACAGTGTTTTCACATGAAGCTACACTGTCCCTTTTTATTTTTTGAGATAAGGTCTCACTAAATTGTAGCTGCAGGGCTCAGACTTTTGAACCTCCTGCCCAACCTCCCAGAGTGCTGGGATTATGGCTGTGTGCCATACTTGGGTGTTTGCTTTTTTCTATTTCTTGTTATGTCCTAGATACAAGTCTTTTTTGGGGGTAAGTTATTTGTAAATATTTTCTCCCAATCGGAGGGATGGATATTCACTGTCTTTAACAATATCTTTTTTTTTGGTACCAGGGATCAAACTCATGACCTTGCACTTGCCAGGCAGGCACTTAAGCCACTGAGCTAAATCCCCAGCAATATCTTTTGAAGAGTAAAAGCTCTCAGTTTTGATGAATTACAATTTAGTATTTTTTTTCCTTTATGGGTTGTACTTTTCTTGTCATATTTAAGAATGTTTAATTCAAAGTTGTGAGAAATTTCTCCTTTGCTTCATTTTAAAGGCTTCATAGTTTTGTATCTTACATTTTGTCTACAGTTCATTTTGGATTAATTTTATATGACATGATGTTATCTACTGAAATTCATTTTATTGCATATGGCTAATTATACTAGTACTATTTGCTGAAAAGACTATTTATACCTTTGTTGGAGATCAATTGACCATATATGTGCATGTATGAATTTATTCCTGGATTCTTTATTCTAAACCATTAACATAACTATCTTTACACTATACCATATTCCACTGATTATCCTCCAAATCCTGAATCAGGGAGGGTAAGTCTTCAAACTTTGATTGTTTCAAAGTTGTTTGAAAAGACTACTCTATGTCTTTTATATTTCCTAGGAATTTTATTTTATTTATTTATTGGGTTTTTTGGAGATAGGGCCTCATTATGTAGTGCAGCCTGGCTTTAAATTCACTTATACAGCCCAGGCTGACCTTGAACTCACAGCAATCTTCCTTCTTTAACCTACTGAATGCTGGGATTATAAGCATGCACCACCACACCTGGCTCCTATCAATTTTGTAATCATGTTTTTACACAAAAATTTGGCAGAAATGGGCGTTGAACCTAGGGCATTGTGCATGTTAGGGAAGCACTCTACCACTGACTATAGTCCCTATTTTTATAGGAATTTTAGAATGAGTTTGTCAGTTTCTACAAAAATCTTCCAGAATTTTGATTTGGTGTTGTGTTGAATCTATAGATCAACATGGTCAGAAATGACATCTTAACAATATTGAATCTTCTAATATATGAATATGATGAAACTTTCTACTTATTTTTCTTTATTTCTCTCAGCAATGTCTTATAATTTAAGTATATGAGTCTTGGATAGATTTATCCCTAAGCATTCTGTTTTTTGATGCAATTATATTTGCATTTTTTACATTTTAGTTGCTATAGTCTTTGTATAATTGAGTTTTGTATATTGATTTCATATGCTTCACTGGATTCAATCCCCCAGGGACAGAGAGAGAGAGAGAGAGAGAGAGAGAGAGAGAGAGAGCAAGAGAGCGAGAGAGAGACTATATATTTCAACTTCACTAAATTCTCTTATTAGTTTATTAGTAACAGCAGATAGCTCCGACTTGTTCCTTACCATAGAGGAAAATAGGAAAACATGATTTTTTCTTGACTAAACTTTGATAGTTTTTTATTTTCAAGTAATTTGTTTATATAGTCAAAGTTTCTCTTAATAGTTTCTCATAATTCAAATCACTAAGAATGACACTAGCTGTAGGTTTTTTTTCCCTCTTCTTTTCTTTTTCTTCTTCTTCTTCTTCTTCTTCTTCTTCTTCTTCTTCTTCTTCTTCTTCTTCTTCTTCTTTTTTTTTTTTTTGAGACAGGGCCTTGCTATTTAGTTCAGGATGGCTCTTAACTCACTATGTATCTCAGGCTGGTCTTGAACTTGTGGCAGTCCTCCTGCCTCAGCCTCCTGAGTACTGGGATTACAGGCAGGTACCACAATGCCCAGCTCTGTAGGCTTTCTTTCTTTCTTTCTTTCTTTCTTTCTTTCTTTCTTTTTTTTTGTGGAAGCTCTTTATGAGGTTGAGGAAGTGCTTTTCTACTCCTAGTTAAGATTTTCAAAAAATAAGAATACATATTGGATTTTGTTAAATATACGTTATACATTTATTTAAATGGCCATACAATTTTTCATTTTTGTCCCATTAAAATGATAAATAACGTTGAAAGATTTTTAAAAATTTTTAATTTTACTTTATTTGGAACTGGGAATTGAACTCAGGACCTTGCACTTGCCAGACAGGCACTTTGTTGCTGAACTATATCCCCAGACCTGACAGATAATTTTTAATGGTAAAAAATGTTAATTCCTCAGAAAAACTATTTGACTACAATTTGTAATTTTTAACAAATTTGCTTTGAGATATGGTTCTTTGCACTATTTTTTGTGGGGAAGTTTTTTTTTTTTTTTTTTGTCTTTTTGAGACAGGATGGACTTGAGCTCATTTTGTAGCCCAAACTGACCTTGAACTTGCAATGATTCTCCTGCCTCGGCCTTCCAAGCACTGGGATTACAGGCGTGTGCCACCATGCCCAGCCATTCAGGAAGATTTTTAAACATGAAGGCAATTTAAAAAATAGAAACACAGATTTACTTGTTACATGATTTTTTCTTGATTAAACTTTGATAGTTTTTGATTTTCAAGTAATTTGTTTATAGAGTCAAAGTTTCTCTTAATAGTTTCTCATAATTCAAATTTTTTCAAATGCTAGGGATTGAACCTAGTTAGAGCCTTGTGTTCATGGATTCCACCCTATGCTACATCTCTAGACACTACCCCTCTCATTTACATTCTAAAACAAGTTCTCATTACATTGCCCAGGCTGGCATTAAACTTGGCATCATTGTGCCTCAGCTTCAAAAGTAGCTGTGACCAGAAGTGTGCACCACACTGCATTTGAAAGATCTATTTTTGTTTTATGTATTTTAAAGCTGTTTTAGTAGGTATATAAATGTTTAGGATTTTTATAGCCTCAAATTTCCTGTCTATGGTTACTTTGCTAGTTAATAATAATGATACATTTTTCTGCAGTTTTTTGTGTTTGCAATATAAACAGAATTTACCTCCAAATTTTTCTGACTGTAACTCCAAGGGTATGTTTTTGACATTGATTACCTATAAGAGGTAAATACTATAAAATCATCAACTGTGAAGTGACAAGAATGTAACTGAATATGTAGCTGGCCCTTACAGATGATTAAGAACACTGTGTCCTAACATTTAGTATCTTAATTTTATTACTTTAAATAGAACAAATATGACCAACAACCAAGATACAAAACTGGGGCTGAATTTACCCTCCTACCTGAAGCAATTGAAACACACACACACACACACACATGTGCACAAACACAACACACACACACACACACACACAGCTTCTAAGGATTCTAATTAGCAACATACTGAAATAAAAAAACATAGGTACCGGGCTATGAAGGCCAGTGTCCCTAAAAGATTATGAACAGGAATTGGGCCTTACAGTTGTCCATAAAAAGTATAATAATACCTAGCTAACTTGAATTATTGTGAAATTTAAGTAAAATAACAAATACAATGTTGATCTCAATGGCTGATACAAAATCTCAATAAATGATAGCTATTATTATCAAAGACACTTAATATATATAGTGCAGTTCTGGGGATCAAACCTGAGTCCTCCTGCATGTTAGGTAAACACTACCACTGAGCTACATTCTCAGCTGCAGTTTCTGCATAGATATTCAAATTTAATAAGCTATAAGTCAGGTAAGGTCCTTGTTTTTTGCTAATATGTCACATCTCTTAAAATTAAAATTTGTGTTTTCATGGATGACACTACCTTACAGATAGCTTATAAAGTTTTTTAATAACATCTCTTGACTAAATCAAATTTGAAATCACAATAACCCCCCAAAATGTATCAGCTAATTAATGTAAATTATGCACATAATACAAAGGCAGTGTTTTTGCCAATATGGTCAGTTGACAGGAGACATATGTAAAATAATTGCAGACCTGTTATGAGATAAAAACTATTATCTTTGTATACATCAACAGTAAGCCATTAAAAACTACAGTGGCAAAATAAAAAGATATTACAGCAGAAACAATAACAAAATGAAATAATTACACCGACACCATTATGAAGGTCTATATGAAAAAGCTATTTCAACTCTGCTGATAGATACAAGAAAAAAAACCTGAATCAGTATAGAAATAGACTATTTTCTTCAATAACAATAATTATTATTCTAATACAAAATTTCCCCAGGTCAATGTATAATTTTAATATAATGTGCACCTAAAGTCAAATGTAATTTTTATTTTTTTTGCTAAACTGTTTCTGAAGGTAATTCAATAAAAACTGTGAGAATAGCTACACATTGAAATGAGGAAATAACACACTAAAAAAAGAATAATGAAGGAAGCACACCATATTCAATGTTGAAAAGTATTATAAAACTGTAACAATTTTAATTGTGTGGAACTGGAACTAAAATAAACCAATAGAACCATATAGAGTCTAAAAATAGACTTGATAAGATTTTTTATATAACAAAAATGACTCATGAATCCTCGTAGTACAAGGCTACAAGAGGATATACAGATGAAAAAGATGCATTGTCCAATCTAGAGGAAAGGTTGAGTTAAGAGCACAATTTTTTTGTTTGTTTGTTTTTGGTACAGAGGATTGAACTCACAATATTACACTTGTCAGGCAGGTACTTGTGGCTCTGAGCTAAATCCCTAGCCCTAAGAGCATAATTTTTAATATGAAATAAAGAAGTAGCACATGGGACATAAAATTAAGTAACTACAAAAATTCAAAGGAAAGAGGAAAAAAGGTCTTGTTCAGGTTTGCCAAGCTTTGAACTTTAGCCCTGCCTCTGTGTGTCAGAGATTGTCAGCTCATCCTAGTTGTGTAATTTCAACTGGTGTTAGGCCAGTGTGGGAGCCAGGGAGGGTACTCCACCACACTTTAAAATCATTTCATTAGAGTTGCCTCAAAAGTCTTAGTGGGATGATCCCAGGAGTCCTCTTTGGTTGTTTTGCGTGCTTTTCTTAAGAAAATTCATTCTGCTGGATCTCCGAATCTGGGCAGCCCCTTCCTTTTCCACTCCAGTCTCCATAGGGTCATTTAAGAAAATACACGGATGTTTCTGATTCATTACGATTTTGATGATCCTTCTCGCAAACCCTTTTGACGTCTTCAAGCCCCAAGAGTTACTCAGTCTGGTGAGTCAGTCTCCTGGAACCCGAGTATCTCCTTCTTCTTCATAGCCAGTGGAGCAGAATGGCTTTGATCAGGGAGAATGGTCTGGTGGTCATGAGGCTGTGTGTGGTGAGGTCATTTGAGTCCCGAGAAGGTTCATGCACAGACAGCAGCCTGTCATCCTGAGGAGGTAGCTCATCTTGCCCTGAATGTTTTTCAAATGATAGTCTAATACCTTCTGCATTACTATCACTTTAAGAGCTTGTCGAATATTCCAGGTCAGGATCTTGGGATGTAGGCCCTTAAAACATGTTTCACAAGCTTCTATCATGTTCCTAGTTTGTCTCTAGTTTTAGAGTTGCTCAGTCTGATAATACTGCCCTCTAATCGATGATTCTGAGTTGAACGTCCTTATTGGTCTAAAAAATGCTTCATGGGCTCAGAGTCCTAAGCCTCATTGGAAGATATCTAAGACTAGGGCTACTTACTAGCTTTAGATCTGGGTAGTCAGAGCCTTAGCCTTAATTTGCTGCTTTTCTTTCTTCTTTCTTTCTTTCTTTCTTTCTTTCTTTCTTTCTTTCTTTCTTTCTTCTTTCTTTCTTTCTTTCTTTTTCTCTTTTCTTTCTCTTTCTTTCTTTCTTTCTTTCTTTCTTTCTTTCTTTCTTTCTTTTTCTTTCTTTCTTCTTTCTCTCTTTCTTTCTGATTCTCCTTCTCTGTAGCATATCATTATCAACCTACATTATTTTAGGTTTTACAAGCAGTAACTGGGCATTTCGTAAGGTAAAACTGATGTCTTGAGATTCAAGATTCTCTATATACATATGCTCTATCCATTATTCTTTCTTTAGAGTGTCCTTTGCCTACCAGGTATGGTGGTACATGCCTATAATCTTGGCACTCAGGAGGCTAAGGCAAGTGGATTGCAAATTTAAGGCCATGTTGGGCTACATATTGAATTCTAAGCTAGCCTGGCCCATGGAGTGAGACTCTACCTCAATAACAACAATGAAAACGTGTGTGTATGTGTGTGTGTGGGGAAGGGATATAGTTCAGTGGCACAGTGTCTGCCTGGCAAACATGAGGTCCTGAGTTCAATTCCTGGTACCAAAAGAAAAGAAAATGATCCTTGCTTTTTTTTTTTTTTTTTGCGACAGGAATTGAACTCAGGCTCTCTTGCTTGCCAGGCAGGCACTGCACCACTGAGCTAGATTCCCAGTCTCAATTTTTTTTTTTTTTTGCAGTTCTAGATATCAAACTCAGGGTCTTGTGCATGCAAGGCAAGAACTCTACCACTGAACCCCATCCTCAGCTGCTTTCTTTTTATTTCTTCTGTTACATCTGAGATCCTTATGTCCAGAATTAGGCTAATACACAGCCTCTTAGTTGGATGATTCTAATCTTCCTTTTCTCACATCTTTCTCATCTACCTTATATTCAAAATCCTAAAAGGACTTTTGGTATCAACCATGACAAATCTAAACTTCTCTATTTGTTATCCTATTTTACTTCATAGACTTTATTTCCCATTAGTACAAATATGCTTTCCATTTACTGCTCATAAACATGTCTTCCTGATTTCTGTTCATGAATGATTCATCTCAGTGTCCTCAGAGAATGTTAACAGGAGGTAGGAGGGTTGGGGGCCAATAAACGCTAACCAACTGAGTCAAGAGTAGGCATTTATTCATTTTCAGAGTCCTGTCTGTTTCTTCAAACCCTTCAAGACTCACATTCTTCTTGGAGACTTCCAGTTTCTTCACTTCTTAGGACCTTCCCATTCATTGAAGGAAAGGATGGGGAGGGAGAAAAAAGAAAGAAAGAAAGAAAGAAAGAAAGAAAGAAAGAAAGAAAGAAAGAAAGAAAGAAAGAAAGAAAGAAAGAAAAAGAGGCTGAAGAGGAGGAAGAAGAAGAAGCCTCCAAGAAAATCCTCAACAGAAAATGGACTTTGAAAGTTGCAAAAGAAAGGGGAAGAGAAAGAAAGTTAGTCTGGTAGCAGTCACCCTGAAGGCATTCAGAGAATTGCTCAGTTGTAGAATATTCACTGGATTTATATAGTGCTGTATAATCTGTATCATTCTGATCAGAACAGATACATTGTTCGTGTCCTTACTGTTTTTCAAGTGCATTCATTCTGCTTCCTCATGTTTGTTTGACAGTCATTTCTTCCTGCTTGATTCACCCATATTCATTCAGTTCAATACTGCTCTTGACGGTTCATGACAACTTGTGCTAGCTTTTTGTTTTGTTTTTTGGTACTGAGAATCAAACTCAGGACCTTGCACTTGCCAGGCAGAATTGTGCTTACTTTTAACTCAATTCCTTATACTGAAAATACCGATTTATGAGTTTAACTAACCCTCATCTCAAGAAACCCTTGTGAGTTTCTTGAGATGAGGTCCAGGCTTATTTGTTTTTATATTTTTTGCACTTTATATCTCTATACTTTGTATGCAGGTTTTGTCCATGGAGATGCTGTGTAAATAATATCTGAAGTAAGGTTGGAATCTTTGGAAGCTAAAGAAGTATTTTATACTATTAATCTTTGTATTCTGAGAAGTTAGATGTTTGGAAAAGTTTGTTAATGTCAGTACCTGTGTTTTGTTCCTCTCCTTCCCTTGGAAGTGTTTGTTCCCATGCCCAGCTTCTTCCTTGCCTATAAAAAACCTAGTAAATGAACACTTAATAATGGTGTGACAGGGCTGGGAATGTAACTCAGTGGCACAAATACCTGCTTGGCAAGTGCAAGGTCCTGAGTTTGATTCCTGCTATTGAAAAAAAAAAGCCTTGACAGACTGTTCTTCGAGATTAATGCTGATGACTACAATGAGAGAGAAATAATAAACAGTTCATTATTATACTTCTTTTTAGAAACTCTATTGCAGAGTTTATTTGATTAAGTAAAATCTTTTGTTTCTTATACTTTCAGAGAAAAGGCTTGGATCTAGGCAGAATTAGATTTGAATCTTTGTTCTGCAAAATGTACTAGCTATCAGACCTTGCATATAGCCTTCTAATATCTTAAATTAAAAATGGGAATAACAATATTCACTCTGTAGGATCATTATGAGTATTAAATACACTTATCTATAGAAGGGAGTCTTAGCATTGCACTTGGTATACAAGAAGGATTGACAAAAGTTAGCACTTATTACATTTAGATCAGAATCCAGTAAATTGCGTGACGTTGCCTATCTAAGTCTAAGGTTAGTCTTCCTGTTCTCACACTGCCTGTTCCCCTGGAAGCTGTGAGTCTATGTCTGCATAAATTGAGATGTATATGTATGATGTTTTTGGGAGTCTATGTGTGGTTCCTTATGTGTGTACATCTGTACATAAGAGCCACAGGCTTCCAGCTAGCCTTACATTTGGTTCTAAAAATTTCAAAGGCTTAAGATGAAATTGCTGAATATTCTCTCTTCTTGCTGCTGTCACCTCCACCAGCCTGATTTCCTCATTAAATGACAATGCAGTGAGAGATTCCTGGGGTTAAACCAGGATGAGCAGATTCTACTATCAATTTATAAAGGCAAATAGGAAGAGGGCTCCTTGGCAGCTATAAAACCCGCATTCTGCTGTACCTCAGTAGTAAAAATGATGAATAGATGATGCTACTTCGCCTTGGTGGGGGAAGATAAAGGTAATGAGCCAAGAGCTATTCTTCTCTACTTCTTTTTCTGGGAGGGTGATGGTGGTGAGAGGTAGTAAATTTTATGGCATACCAAATAACCTCAGAGATCATCTCCCAACATCACATTGTCTTTGTGGTCACTCTCATTCCACTTTAAGGGTCTATGGTAGTTTTTCTCCCTAATAAGGCTGAAACCAAACCCACATGTTAGGAATTTTTACCTCTTTAGGGAATTGCCAATTATCTGAGGCATCATGAGAAAAGTATGAACATATTTTCCAAAACAAAGTTAATTTTAATCATTTTTAAAATTTAATTAAAAAATTTTTAAAACGTATATCATAGTTATACTTCTGACAAAGCCTGTCTAATTAGGATGTTTCAGACCAATTTCTTGATGAGCACAATTAGAAAATTTGAACAGATTATTAATCTTTTAAACATCAAATTGAAGACATGGAAGAGCTATTCAGTGAGAATTTTCTTCTCCCGGAGCAGAAGAAAAGAGAAGCCAAAAAGGTGAGCCAACTGTTTGAGGACACTACCATAAAGATAACCACTGATTCCAAACAAAAACAGCATCAAGGAACTGAGATGTTGAGAAGAGCTTTCAGCAATGTCAACCAGAACTAATGAGACAAAAAAAAAAAAAACAAAAACTGTAGAAAAGAGCTGAGAAAGAGGAAAGGCCATGGGCTTCCATGGTTACCACGAAGGATTTCAGCCTAGGATAAAGTGAACTGTCGGTAGACTAGCTAACAAGGTCTGTAGCTCTGCTTTGAATCTCTCAGACACTACATGAAGATGTTCAGCTGTTAGCTTGCTTGCTTAAACAGAAAGTAAAGTAAATTCTCTCTGGAGGGAGGTTATATCATCTAGAACCTTGAATCATCTCTAAAGTGTAGCAGACTATTTTGAAGAAATTGACGATGTGGTACTCAAATGTATTTGAAAATGCAGAGGATCTAGAACACTGGTGGTGGATCTATGGTATGCATGCTGCAGCAGGCTGTTTCTATCACTGAAAGTTCTAAAAGGGTCACCATCACTGATCTAGAACAACCAAAACAATTTTGGGAGCAGGGGAAAGTACCTTGAATTTAAGATTTATTATACAGCTGGATGTGGTTGTCCACATCTGTAATCCTAGCACTCAAGAGGTTGAGGCAGGAGAATCTTTCTAGTTTGAGGCCAGCCTGTGCTACATAGTGAGAGCCTGTCTCCAAAAAAAAATTTTTATTATATACCTATAATAGGTATAACACAAGTAGATAGAAATAAATCAATGGAACTGGGGCAAATCCAGAAGTAGACTGAGACTTATACAGTCAATTGGCAATCAGCTAGATGCCACATTAGCAGGGAAAGGAAAGTTTATTTAACAAATTCTCCTGAAATAACTGGATATATGCATGGAAGGACAGCTAGGACTCCTATGACACTTCATATGCAAAAATTAATTCAAGACAGATCATAGACTTAAATGTTCAAAGTCAATAAATAGTAAAAATGTAAACATGAAAAAAACAAGAATTTCAAAAGATGTCTCAGGCTTTGGAGAGGCCAGTGCCCTCCCCTTAGACTATGTAGTTTTATGTGGATTTGATTGTGTATGTGTATGTTAAAATATACTCTGGAAATGTTGTTTTACACATCTTGTAGTTTCACATAACTTTTTTTTAACCATATGGCTTTTTTTAAAGCTACTGGTGATTGATCCCAGGGATTATATAGGTATAGTTATTCATATATATATAATTACTAAATCATTAAGTTGCCCAGAATGTGGTCAAACTTTCAATACTCCAGTCTCAGCTTCCCAGTGTGTTGGGATTATAGAAGTGTACCACCATGCCAGGCTTTAACCATATGGCTTTAAAAAGTATATTTGAGTATTATCTTGATAAATGAGAAAGAGAGAACTTTCATATTTATCCAGACATGTGATATAAAATGACATATGAATTTTCTTTACAGAGAAATTTGGGAAAATATTAAAAAGTAACAACTTCAGATGTCTTAGAAAAATACATTCCTAACTATGTGGCCATTTTCTTGGAAATACATATCACATTTAGTTTGAAACTCCAAAGTGCTGTCCTCCAAAATGAGAGAAATAAAGTGGAATCCTAGAAGATTGTTATTTTCTGAGTTCTAATCACTCTTACTGGCTGATTTTATTTATTTATTTTTTATTGTGAACTAAATGAATGCCATAGAAACTCAGTAAAATACTTTTCTTAAGTTAATGTCATGAGACTGTCTTATACACAGAATAAGGAAATCTAGATTTAAGTCTCCTTTTTACTATTAATGCTCTGTGACCTCAGCTATAATTTTGTCTCTGGTTCTGCCATTTCTTCTGTTTACCCCAGAAGCTAAATTGCAAATAATAATGCCCCCAAAAGAATGGCTGTATGACAAATCCTTCTCAGTAGCAACCATGCCCCAGTGTAGTTATTAGGAAAGATTCTGCCTCCCCTATTAAGCTATAAGAACTTTAAAAGTGCCAACTATATTTTTGCCTCTGAAATTTCCCACACATTCTTATTTTTATGGTTCTTCACTTCTAATGGGCACCAAATAAATGTTTCCAGAGATTTATTGATTGGTATTGTGAGGAAAATGTTTGTCATTAAACATTTCTTCAATTCCCTTTTCAAGATGACACGAAGTTCTATATGTTCCAGGAAAATTCTGCTTTGATGGTTAAATTTATAATTAAGTTGGAGCTAAACAATAGAATAAAAGTAGAAGAGTCCTATGTCCTTCCTAAAGAGTTCCTTAATGATTTATATTTTTATGAAAAGGACAATTTTTATTCAAAATACAAATACAATAAATCTAGGCATATAGTACTTACTAGACTTGGAAAATTTAATTTCTATTCTTCTATCTATATTTTTATGAACTTTATTCTTCTCTATATGTTTTATGAATTTTAATGCTGAATTTGCAGTCCACCTGAACAAATAACACTATAGCATGAAAAGGTGAAGCCTTATGAGGAAGTGTTTTTGTGATTATTATTATTATTGTTTTCTATTGGAGACAGAGTCTTGCTATGTAGTTCAGAGTGGCTTTGAACTCACTATGTAGACCAGAATGGCCTCAAACTCACAGCGATCCTCCCACCTCAGTCCCCTGAGTGCTGGGACTACAGAAGTGTGCCACCATGCCAGGCTTGTGATCTTGAAAGTATATATAGCATGAATAACTTGTTCAGTAACTAGAATATTAGAACATAATATCACCCTTGGAAATTTAAAATAAGCTACAATAAAAATGCCCTCTGTAATGGGACTTTATAACACATTATTTAGCCATTTTGTATGTTTTACCGCATTATAATTTATCAATTAAGGCTATAATATAGAAAATATTTATCGAGTGTTTCCTTTGTTCACAAACACCTTGCTAAACTGTTTAATACATTACTTTACTTCCCTATGATAAGTGACCCTGTGAAGTAGGTACTATAATTATCTCTGTATTATAAATAGGAAAATGGAATAAAAGAGGTTAAATAATTAAATATAATATTCCAGATATGATCTAAACAGTTACTAGACTTACAACTCATTTAAATATGATACAATTTTTTTTCTTTTCATAGCTGTTTTGCTGGTTCATTCACTGAAGTGTTTTTTTGGGGGGTGCTTCCCTTCCTGTACTTACCATTTTAGTTGTATCTCCAATCTTTGTGTTATAAATGAATTGTATAGGCATAGACTATATGATTTTCTCTAATTCGTTGATAAAATATTGAAATGATAAGGTCAAGTGTGGCTCATTAACATAGATTTTTGTTCAGGTTCACAATGGTCATTCCTTCAACAACAACGCAGCCAATTACAAATTAATTTAATTTTACTGCTCTAGTGGTACTTATTTTTCTTTTGTGTTTTCACTGTTACTATGAAAGACTGTTAAATATGAGCCTAAAACAAAGATATATTATATAGAAGGCAGGATGCACTTTATCTATTACAGACTATTATGGCGTGTGTCTAGATGTCCTCGCAAAGCCTCATGTGATCTTCAGAGGCAGCTGGATCTAGGCGGTGTGATGCTCAGGTTAAGGGTTTGATGCTGGGACTAAGAGAGTGGATAATGGAAGGCCCACTCTGGGTATGTTGTAGCCTGGATGGCACACAAAGGGCGGCTTCTATTGCTGTGGCTGCTTCTGCTGCTTGCCTCCTGCCTGCCCTGCTTTGCCATGGACTGTTCCTCCTCTGTGATCTCCCTCGGCCATTCCACTCTATCTTAAAGCCAGCCAATGATGGACTGGAGCCTCCACAAACTGAACCAAAATAAACCTTTCCTCCTTTAACTTTGGAGATTGTGTATTTTGTCTCACCAATGAGAAAAGTAAGGCATCAGCTATATCCATAAAGAAAATTTAAGTCATTTGGTACAGCTAACTCATGTCTATTTTTCTATTCAACTTTTTCCAAGTGTTCACAAAGCACTGATTAATTTTAGAATACAGAGCAGAATTGAAGTCACCAACTAAGCTACTGTTCCTGGAAGCCACTGTCTCCCTAAGTAAAACATTTGAGCTACTTTTACTAGTCTTTTAGACTTTAGTTTTTTGATTTTTCTGGAGATTACTGAAAGTAAATGTACAATCTCACTGATAAAAGCTTTAAGAACCCTGGGATGCTGGGTATGGTGTTGCACGCCTGTTAATCTCAGCACTCGGGAGACTGATGGAAGATGATCACTGTGAGTTCCAGGCCATCCTGGGCTACATAAGTTCAAGGCCACCCTGCACAACAAACCGACCAACCTGCCACAAACAAACAGACAAACAAACAAATAACCAAACCAACCCCTGGGATGATTTGAAGGGTGGTACTGGAGACTGAACCCTGGATCTTTGTACTGAGCTACATTCCCTAGCCATTAAAAATTTTTTTTTTAATTTTGAGATATCATTAAGTCATTAAATTGCCCAGGCTGTCTTTAACTTACAATTTTCCTGTCTCAGCCCTCCACAGTGTTGCAATTTCAGGTGTAGGCCTGACTCCTAGTATAAAAATTTTAACTACAAAAACAGGGATCCTTTGAAATGACTAAGGACCATTTAACCAACTTCTTTTCTAACCTTAATTCTCCTTTAATGGTGTTAAACCTATTTTCAGTTTAACATTGTTTTGAGTGACGAGCCAATGGTTTTTATTATTCTTCCACATATGCAACCTCTAAGGAGTTTGGATTCTTTAGTCCTAGCTTTCTCTAAATTTATTTTCTTAGATATCTGATTTCCTAAAGTACAATGTTACTACTCTTTATAATTCTACTAATCAAATAAATGAAAAATAAAAAAATCCAACCAACAAATAAACAAAAAACCACAAACAAGAACACCATTATACAGTGTTACTCTTTTTGAGAAAAATTTCCCTTTTCCTTGCTCAAGGCGCCTTTTGCCTACATAGCCTCATTAGGAAATGTTCTTTTTATTCCCTGAACTTTTAAACTACTTGCTTTATGCCTTCTTGATAGTATTTGTCATTTTTTCTCTTTCTGTCTCTTTGGCTCTTTCTCTCTTAATGTGTCAGAGCAGAGAGGGGGAGGCAAAGTTCAGATGATACAGGTGAAATGCTAGATGTCAAATACACTGAGTTCATGTTCCCTGAAATTGAAGAATAAACTCTAAGAAACAAGGGAGGTTAAGAGTAGGAAAATTTTTGGACAATAGGAATGGGGAATAGGAATAGCTCCTAAGAAATAGGAGGAGTCCTGAATGGGCTGCCCTGTCATGCTCTCTTAGTATTATAGTTATCTATATTTATTTTCTGTTTACTAAAGTCTAAACCCTTTCTGGGAAAAAAAATCAGGCCATGTACACTGTTGTGTATTCCATTCAACTTGTTTTTTTTTTTTGTACACAGAAAATGTTCAGAGAGTGTTTGTTGAATTATTGAATAAACAGTCAAATGAATAAATGGAATCCTACTTAGTGATGTGCTGGAACTTGCTCCTACTACTGGCTTCAGTAAGCTGATGGTTAGATTTCCAGGAATTTTTCTGTGGTTTGAAAACTGACTAAATGGAAATATTTACACTATGCTGTTGTACAACAAAAGAATCTCCCCCTTGGGATCCAGCTATTATAAAATGTTTATATTATCAAACATTTCTCAGTATACTAAAAGATTGTTTATATCTTTTTATTTATTTTTTATTTTTGGTACCAGGAATTGAACTCATGACCTCATGCTGCCAGGCAGGCACTGTGCTGCTAAGCTATATCCCTGGCCCAAAATTGTTAAGATCTTTTTGTGTTAAAATTAAGCCTAATAATAAAAAGCCATAAAGATTTTCTAAGCCATTTTCTAATGTAACATTTTATAGATAAAGAAATTGAGGTCCAGACAACTAAAACAGCTTCTTCATGTCATAAATTTAGGTAACAGCAGAGCAGTTACTAGATTCCAGTTTTTTGGTTCATTTTTCCAGTAATTTCTTTTTATGCCACTACATGGATTTCTTTTTATGTTGTTTTACCCTTGCTGTGTCTTTGGGATATTCCTAATCAAGACCATATATCTTCTTTCAACCATAAGACTTATTAAGAGATGTCAGTGAACAGAACATAGTTTTTTCTAACTTTTTCTTGTAGACCTATTTTTTTTTTTTTTTTTTTTGGTACTAGGAGTGTAACACAGGACCTTTTGCTTGCCAGGCAGGCACTGTGCTGCTGGGTTACATTCCTGGTCCATTGTAGATCTATTTAACTGAACATAGTTGTTTGTGGAAAGAAAGCAGATCGTGTATCTGAGTGCTACAGTCAAAAAATACTTTTAAAGATTTTTTATTAGCTGCTTAAAAATATATTTACATTCTCCAGTTGAATAAGTGAGGAATGCATTTGATAAAATATCTCTATGAAACTCAGGAATAATTTTGCAAATTTTATTGCATGCTCCCAGAAGTGATTGTGAATGTTGGCCAAGGACAACATTCCTTCCTCCATGGGATAGCTGCCTAGTAATATCTTCCTCAAGAACCTGGCTGTTTCCTAAAACTCCCACTATTAGTTTAATTATCTGTGATCAAATTATTTGTCAAAATGCACAAATTCTATTTGGAGAAGCCTACAAAAATATCATTACAATCTTATAAGAATAAGAATGGGATAGATGCTTTTTTTTTTTTCTTCTTGAGATAGGATTTCACTATGCAGTTTACTCTGGCCTTGAATTCACTTTGTAGTCTAGGCTGGCCTCAAATTTTCAGCAATCCTCCTGCCTCAGCCTCCCAAGTGCTGGGATTACAGGTCTACACCACCAATACCTGACTTCAGATACATTTTGATTTTGAAGGGATAAGGGTGATAAAGAGAACCAAAAGGATAAGTTTATCTTTAGAGTTTTGTTATAACTTGGAATGAGTGACAGCCAGAGGATGGCATGAAAATATCTGTTATAGTCAGTGGATATATTAGAGATTTACTGAGACCTTACAAATATGGTTACCTTCAGAGAGCAGAACTAGTAAGAAATAATCTGCTTCTCAGACCTTGCTTAGAGTACCATTATATAAAGAGATTTTTTTAGATAAACTACAACACTTTCAAGAGAACAGATAGGAACTAAAGTTAACAACAGATAAAGTTATTGAGTACATATTAAGGTACTACCAAGTACTGTTCTTTACACTGGGACACATTGGTGGGTAATGACAATGACCACCACCACAACAAAAGACTGCTGCCCTTGTAAACCTTACATTTTTGGAAGGTTAGACAGATAAGAAACATAATAATTACCAAACACAGCTTTTTAGGAGGTGAAAATGCTCATTAACTTAGAGAAAGAGAAATTTGAACAATGGTAGTAAGCAGCAGACTTTAGAACTGTCTCAAACTATCCAAGGCCAATCAGAAAAAGATTAACATTCTGGGTAGCTCCACGTTCAGGATCACTGGGTAAATTTCATAGGCAATCAGGATTCAGATGAATCTTACACAGAAATCCCCTTAATATGAACAGTACAAAGATGGACTTGGCAATAGCTTCTTCATCACATATTTGACAAAGCTATTTAACTCAGGATTATTCAAAGATATTCATGTTAAAAGATCTTTAGATTTCTTCTAACTTTGGGGCTCTCTGCAGTGTTTTGTGGTTTTGTTTGTTACTTTGTTTATTTGTAGCTCCAAAGCTGTTTCTACATAGACTGAAATTTTGGAGAAATGAAGTAAAATGTGAAGAAAAGGCCACCTTGATAGCTCCATTACTTTTGTTATAGTCACTTAGCACTTTGCTTTTCCACCGATAAAGTAAAAATATTAAGAACAACCATTGTAAATATAAAATGGGAGACACATACTACATATTTTCTATTATGCCTAGTACACTTCTTACTGATCAATAAAAAGTAGCTGTATTAGTCATGACTGTTTATGCTATGGGGACAAAGGTCACCCATAGCTCAATGCTTATAGCAGTGATAATTTATTTCTCATTCACAGTACTTTGCCATTATGGTTGGACCACTGTGCCATCCCATTGTCTTTAATCTAGGATTTAGGCCTTCTATTTGAAACATTGGCTGGCCTGTGGAAGAAGGAAAAGAGAAACAAACCACACATTGGTTCTTAAAGCTTCTTCCTGCATCATAAATTTTATTGGCCAAAGTAAGTCACATAGGACAGTGGTTTTTAATATAGGTTCACACATTTTTTTGACACTCCTCTTTTCAGAAAGTGGAGTCTAATTTTTCTCCCTTTGAACTGAGCTGGACTGTCACTTGCTTCTAACAAATAAAATATGGCAGAAGTGATGATATGTGATTTCCAAGGCAGGGTGATAAAAGGCATTTCAGCTTCCACATTGCTTTCATTTTTTTTTTAATCATTTCTTTTGGAAGAAACCAGCTGTAGTGTCAAAAGAATATTCAAGCAGCCCTCCTAGACATAGTGGGTAAGAACCTCAGCTCTTCCCCAACAATAAGTCAAGAACTGAGATCTGCTTTTAGCCCTAAGAGAGCCCACAGCGAGGAGGCTCATCCTGCCTCAGTCAAGCTTTCAGATGATGGCAGTCCCAGTTGATATCTTGCCAGCATCCTCATGAGACACTGAGCCAGAATCGCTTGGCTAAACTACTCTCTAGTCTTTTTTTTTTTTTTAATTTAAAGGGAAACAAAAGCATGTAAAGGGTAGAGATAATACAGAATTTCAAAAAAAAGATAAACAATAAGAAATCACTAGTTAATAAATTACATATTGTCCTCTTAGAAATAGTTGTTCAAGTTACAAAATTAAAGCATACAAAGTAGATAGTCAAACAGTGACAGTGTAAACAGCTACACATGCATGAATCTCCACATGTATTTCTATCATTTCTGTATTAGAGGGAAAAACAAAATTTAGCAAGACAAAACAAAACAAATTCCTATAAAAACATGAAACCAAAAAGTCATATAAAACCACAGTACAAGGTGATCTGCAATGTTTCTTATTATCTTCAATAGAATGTCTATATCATCAGGCATAATTGAATATAACAGTATAATTGAGTATAGCAGTAAATAACAATATTAGTAAAAATAAAACATTGTAGACAGTATAAAACTTCAAAGGCAGGTAATGATCAAACCAGAGTGGACATTCTAGTGAATCTTGTCATCTTAAGTTCAGTTGCCTATACTCTCAGACTTGATACTATCAATCATAACAGCTTTGAATAAAATCTATCAATACAAAACAGCAATCTAACAAACTAGATTGGATTACGATCAGCCATGGTAAAACAGTGTAGGTTTTACAGAGCTTTAGATTAAGTTAATAGGAAATTAAGGATGATTACCATACCATATCCTGTTATTTTTGGGATTACTGTCTGTGCCCTCAAATCTAGTACAGGTAGAATGATTGGAACAGAATATAATACATCTAAGTAGAGTGGTGTGAGTAATGTGGGTTTTAAATCCTGGTGCACTATTAACAATATAGTGTATCAAGGCCATCTATGTTAGAGTTTCTAGTTATCCTTCTCTGCCTCATTTCTGCTATGCTATTTTTCTGCTTTTGTTTGTCTAGTTTTCTCCTTCATTCTATTGCCTGCCCCACTCATTGAGGCCTTTCTGCCATTTGTTCCTAAAATCCTGGTATTTTTTTTCTCTCTCTAGAATGTCCTTCAGTATTCTCTGTAGGGTTGGATTGGTGGTTACAAACTCCCCCAGTTCCTCTTTGTCATGGAAGCATCTTGTTTCTCCATCAACTTCTAGGGACAGTTTTGCAGGGTACGAGATTATTTTCTTTCAGGGTATAAGATTATTTTCTTTCAGGTACGAGATTATTTTCTTTCAGGCACGGGATTATTTGCTGGGCTGGAGATTATTTTCTTTCAGGGCTTGGAATACTTTGTCCAAGCTCTTCTTGATCTGATGGTCAGTGTCAAGCAGTCTGCCATGATTCTGATGGGCTTACCTTTATAGGTAATCTGTTTCTTTTCTCTGAAGGCTTTTAATATTCTGTTTTTATATTGACTTTCTGGTATCTTGATTATTATATGTCTGGGTATAGATCTGCTTTGGTTGTAGGTGGCTGGAGTTCTGTATGCTTCACATAACTGAATGTCATTTTCTTTTCCCATGCTTGGGAAATTGGCCTTAATTATTTCTGTGAATAGCCTATGGAATTCGCCTGTATGTATTCCTGCTTCTTTGTTCATGTTTATTCTTAAATTGTAGATTCTCTTGTCATCTGCTAGCCTTTGTATTGTTACTGCCTGTTTCCTTGTTGTTTTTAAGAGATCTTTCCTTTCATGATCACACACTTCAAACTTGTCTTCAAGTTTTGATAGTTTATCCTTAGTTTCTTTTAAGGCATTTTGCCAGCTTTCAGTGGAGTTTTTAATTTCCTGGTAGTCTTTTTGAATCTGCTTCATGTATTCTATATTTTCTTTATATTCTTTATCAAATGTTTCTCTCCTTTTTTTGTGTTCCTCCCTTCTTCCATCTGTATCATTCTGAGAGATGCTTCCTGAGAGCATTTCTTTTATTACTCTACTCATATCTTGCTTTACCTGATTTAATATTTCAGTTTTGAGCTCATCTACCAGGTCCCGAAGATGCTCTTAATGTCCATTGAAGCCATGTCTGATGTTGTGTGTTTGTCACCCTCAGTTTCCCTTGTTTTTCCTTCTCCTGGATCAGTGCTCTGAGGTTTCTGGGCTGGGGGCCTCCTCCTGCCTCTCTCTCCTGTCATGGCCCTGGCTTCCTCCACACGGGTTACAGTGCAGAGCCCAGCCCTCTTCCCTGTTGGCCACATTTCCTCCAAAGCATGCTGGCAAGGGAACTCTGCCCTCTCCTGCCTGCTCTTGTCACTGAGGTGTAAGCAGGCTGCATATGCCTGCCCCTCCCCACCAGGCCAGCCAAACTTTAGGAGCCTTCACCCAGTTAGTGCATGCTAGGCGCAGGGAATCGATTTGGGACGTCTCAATGGGTCCTAGCCAGGGGTGTGGCCCAGTCCAAGCAAATCACAGGAATCTGCTCTGGGGATGGAGCAATCAAGTGAAGTCACTGTCACTCCCAGTTCAGGCTCCTCCTGCCCGATTCCAACATGTCACCCACCTGGTTGTGCCCTTCCCGTGGCAGGGGTCCCACTGACTGTGGATTAATGAAGGTCCCTCAACTGGCTCCGCTCTGCGCTCTCCATTGGGTTCACCAACCTATGACTTCAGCGCTGCCACGCATTCTGTGAGTGGCACTGGGAACAAGTTTGGGTGGCTCTGCCTGCCAGTGTGGATTCAAGCTGGTGCAAACTTGGTGGGTCATCAGGAAAACACTGTGTCTCGAAGTTTTTAGCTGCTTCAGCTGTAGTCCTGAAGTATTTGATGAGCTTTTTTTACTTTTTAATTTCTTCCTGTGTCAAGAGGATCCATCTCCCTCTGTCTGGGTCTTCAGGGTGTTTTATTCTGGAATATGAATTGTTTCTCCTGGGAGGCTTTGTATTCTGTTGCTCACTGATTGGCCATTTTGTCTTCTCTCTTCAGGATCCTATATTTCACTTTTCTCTTTCTCATCTTTTTTGTCACTTATTTGTCAAATTTTACTTCTTTCATTTTTACCTTATCTTCCACCTGTATTGGCATTACTTTAAGCTTTATGAATCTTTATTTAGTTAACTCTATGCTATCATTGTTAAATTCTTTTCTACTGTTAATAGTGATGTAATCGTTACATTTAAGGGACATTTACTGCATGTCACCGATGAGTTTCTGCCCATATGAAATTTGCCGAGTCATCAGGGTAATGGTCCAACATGGTGAATGAGCCAAAAACAATAGCATATCAACTTCCTTTCTCTTCTCCCCTCAGTCCAAAAATAAACTTCCTGTCTCTTTTTTTATGGGTGCCAAGGCTCCTCCAAACTAGCTCTTAATATGTCACCTGGCCCACCTCTCAAACTCTACCCCCTGGCCAGACCTGATAAAAGCCCAGTCATTCCTTTGTTGTGGTGTGAGGGACTCTTACACTCTTCTGCAACTCTCCCATGCCTGCAATAAAGTCCTCTTTATGTCTCTCTCTGCCTTTGTCTCTCAACTGTGCTGAAAAACCTAACAGTCACTATTTGGTTTGTCTTTGTGTCTATATGATAATTACAGATCTTTTTTTCTATTATTAAGGATGTTACAGTGGTAGCTTTTATTGTTTCTTCTGGTCAGTATTCACTGTTTCTTTGACTATAATATTGTTGCTGATTTTGTTGCTATTGTCAGGGTGATTTGGTTGTTCATATTAATTGGTTTTTATTGTATGCCAGTATATGGTTTGTCTTTGTGTCATTGACAATACTGTGTTTCATTTCTGGAGAACTAGGTATAGGGAAAATTACACTGCACTGTCTCATCCCCCAATTAACATAGGTAGTCAGATCATAGGACAGAGGTGAAGGACTTTAGTCAGTCATACCTACAGTGCATCATTGAAAAGCAGGCACTCACTAAAAATATCTCTGTACTAAGAACAAATTCTTCCCACTACAGTCAGCTCACAAACCTCATCATGTGACCACGAGCATGCACACACACACACACACACACACACACACACACAAAGACATATGAGAATACAAGGCAACAAAATGCCTCCCAAAACTCTCAACTTCCCCAACTGATAGGGAGAAAAAAGCCAAACAACTGGGTTACATGAAATAATAAAAAAGACAAAAATCCCTAGTGAGATGTTTGGTGAGCTCAAAGAAGACATAACTAAAGAAATAATGTACTTAATAAATAAAATGAGCAGTGAACTTACAGGGGACCCTAATAAAGGTTAGCTCAGCTAAACAAAATGATAGCAAACATGAATGACCAGTTGAGAACAGAAAAGATACCATGAAAAGATACCAAACAGAAATCCAGAAAATTAAAAATTTCAATGAAGGTATGGGCAGAAGAAGTGAGAAATATGAGGACAGAGTATCAGAATTAGAGGATGGGACTAGTGCAGGTGGCTGTATATTCATAGATACCATTAAGGATACTTTAAAAACAAGAGAACATGGAAAATGGATCCAATAGTTGTTTAATGATGCAAAGAAGGCTGATTTAAGGTTAACTGGAATTAGTGAAAATCCAGAAGACAGAGAATGGCATAAAAGCCTGTTTACAGAAATAATAGCATAAAAATTTCCACGAACAGGAAATGGACTTTACTTTTAATATGGGGTCTTGTTACTGTGGGAGACCATCAAGCTATGCAAGTTCCTTTCCCTGACCTCTCCTTCATCCTGTTCACTGAGATATGCAGAGCTGGCTACATTGAAACAGATGTTCCCTTAATTGGCTAAAAGAATGGCACTGGTGGTCTCATTAATAGCCAAGTGGCAGCATGCAGGTGTGAATAGTCTCTGTGTTGATGCTGAAATGGAGGCTTGAGCAAGAACCTGTAAGATTCTAGGTAAGACATGTGATAACAACTTAGCTGAGGCCATGAGACTCAGAAAGAATTAAACCTTCCTGGCAGTAGAGGGGACAGCCTTGCATATGACAAAACTATCTGTGCATTGCTAATTGGAGGCCTTTGTGCCTGGTACAAAGTTGCTGTTTCACATTACAGCCAATGGTTACAAAGTTTCTTTTCTCTAAACACTCTATCTCAACCCCCACCTACCTCCCTGATTAATACCAATAAAAGTTGTGAGCTTTTGGACACCTGACCCTTTGCTTCACAGAGAACATTGGGTCACCCTAGCGCTGCTCAGCTGCAGAACTTTCTCTCTTTGTCTTTATTTTGTATCCATGTGCCATACTGCCAGGTGGGTTGGACTGAGATCCTCCACAAGGGTTTCAGTAGCTATGTAGTTCAGGCTGACATTGAACTCACTATGTATCCCTGGTGGGCCTTAAACTTGCAGCAACCCTCCTGCCTCAGAATTATAAGCATGTGTCACCATACCTGATGAAAATCTTTTTCTTTTGAAAAGAATAAAACCAGGGCTGGGGATTTAGCTCACTGGCATAAGAGCTGGCCTTGCAAGCATGAGGTCATGAGTTTGATCCCGGTACCAAAAAAAAAAAAAAAAAAAAAAGAATAAAATGAGGAAAAAAAAATGAGGTCATTCAAAACAAAAGGATGGACGTAGTACATAATTTAAAACCACAGGACAAGGTGATATACAATGGTTACCATGATGTCTCTTGTTATCTTCAATAGAATTGCCCACATCATCAGGTACAATAAAATTGAACATAGCAGTACAGAACAAAATCAATAAAAACAAAACATTGGAAACATTATAGGACTTCAAAAGAGAGTAATAGTCAAACCAGAATGGGTATCAGTGAATCTTACTGTCTTCAGAATAGTTGCCTATGCTCTCAGACTTGATACTGTCAAACATAACAGATTTGAATAAAATCAGTCAAGACAAGATAGGGATCAAACAAGATAGATTCAAATAACATCAATCAAAACAAGGAAGTAAAAGCAATATAGCGTTTCAGATTAAGTTAATAGATTAAAAATGGTTACCATAGTATATCCTGCTATCTTTGGAATAGTTGTCTATGCCCTCAAATCTAGTACAAGTAGACAAATTGGAACAGAATATAACCAAACTAAACAGAGCAATGAAAGCAATATGGGTTTCAAATCATGATACAAGATTACCAATGTCTTCTGCCTTCCCTATTTAGACAATTCCTCCCCTTTCACTTTTCCAGGGTGCATTATACATTTTGTATCCCACTATCTCCTTTAGTTTTTAGGTTAGGGAGGCAACCTGCTATTTACCTAAGTGGTTCTGAACCTTTTTACCCCTGAGCTTGGTCCAAAGTTGTATCTATTTACTTACAAGAGCCTCAAGGTTCTCCTTCCTTATAGCTGAGTAGCTCTCCATTGTATAAAAGTGTTATGTCTTTCCAACCAATCTGCAGCTGATGGGAAAGCTACCCCTACTTTTTTCTGGTTCCCTGTCACATAGAGCATTATTTTCTCATCTTTGACTTTCAGTCCACAAACCCTCTTTCAGGTTAAATATATTTCTTATATAGAGCATCTCGATAGACCCTATCTCCTGATCCACTCTGCCTGTGTTTCTTTTTATTAGTATATTGAGGCCATCCATGTTAGTGATTAAGGCCAATCTTCTCTGCCTCATCTCTGCCATGCTATTTTTCTGCCACCGATTGTCTACTTTTCCCCTTCATTCCACTGTCTGCCCCATTCAGTAAGCCCCCTCTGCGCTGTTCCTGAAACTATGGTCTTTTTTTTTCCTCTCTCTCTAGAATGTCTTTCAGTACTTTTTGTAGGGTTGGACTGGTGGTCACAAACTCCCCCAGTTCCTCTGTGTCATAGATGCATCTTATTTCTCCATTAATTTTGACAGATAGTTTTGCAGGGTACATCAATCTGGGTTGGAGATTATTTTCTTTCAGGACTTGGAATACTTCACTCCAAGCTCTTCTTGATTTAATGGTTTGTGTCAAGAAGTCTGTCATGATTTTGATGGGTTTTCCTTTATAGGTGATCTGTTTCTTTTCTCTGACAGCTTTTTATATTCTGTTCTTGTGTAGGATTTCTGGGATCTTGATTATTATATGTCTGGGTGTAGATCTATTTTGGTATAGCTGGCTGGAGTTCTGTATGCCTCATATATCTGGATATCATTTCCTTTTCCTATGCTTGGGAAGTTTTCTTTAATTATTTCTGTAAATAGCCTTTGTATTTCCTTTGTGTTTATCCCTGCTTCTTCACTCACATTTTTTATTCTTAAGTTATAGATCCTCTTGTCATTTTCTAGCCTTTGTATTGTTACTTCCTGGTTCCTTGTTATTTTAAAGAGATCTTTTCTTTCATGATCACAAGTTGCAAACCTGTCTTCAAGGTTTGATAGTTTATCTTTAGTTTCTTTCAAGCAGTTTTGCAAGGTTTCAATGGAGTTTTTAATTTCTTGGTAGTCTCTTTGAATCTGTTTCATGTATTCTAGACTTTTTTATATTCTTCATTGAAGGTTTCTCTCCTTTTTCTATGCCTCTCCATTCTTCCTTCTGTGTCTTTTATTTTTTTTGTACTGGGAATTGAACTCACTACCATGCACTTGCCAGGCAGGTGCTTATGCCACTGAGCTAAGTCCCCGGCCAACCTTCTGTGTCTTCTTGAGAGGTAGTTAGCATTTCTTTTATTATTTTTCTTATATCTTTCTTTACTTACATTAGAATTTCTATTTTTAGTTCTTTTATAATGTCATAAAGATAATTCTTTATGTCAGATGCTGCTTTTTCAGGCACCACAGGTGTGCAACCCCTGATCTCTTCTGTGTTTACCTCTCCTGGGCCAGTATTGTTTAGGTTGGGGTTGGAGACTTCCTTTTATTTTTCCTCTTGTCATGTTTCTGGTTTCTTCCAGATGAGTGGATAATGGGGGTCCCTGGCACTTCCTGCATTGGCTAAGATTACTCGGAAGCATGCTGACTAGGGATTGCTGCCCTCCCCTGTCTGATGATGACCACTGAAGTACAAGCAAGGGTGGGGCAGGCTGGACCCTCCCTTCTGAGCTGATGAAGCACTGAGATTCTTCATCATGTTCAAGAAAAACCTTTTCATACAGAGAAGTGAGGCATACAGAACTCTAAATAGTCACAACCAGAAAAGACTTTCTCCACAGCACATCATAGTAAAATCCCAGCAATTCAATACAAGGATAGGATCTTAAAAGATGTTAAATCAAAGTAACAAATCATTATGAGTATAATGGTAAGCTGATAGGAATAACCAGGAGACTTCTCAACAGAAACTTTAAAGGCCAAAGAGATTTTGGAGTGAAGTGTTTCAAGCCCTAAAAGAAACCAGCTTCCAACCTACTCAAAGATATCCTACAAAAGTACCTTTCAAAATTGTTGGAGAAATAAGGTCTTTCCATCACAAAGAATACCTTAAGAAATTCATGCTGGGTGTGGTGGTGTATGCCTGCAATTCCAGCATTCAGGAGACTGAGGCAGAAGGATCATTGTGAGTTTGAGACTAGACTGGGTTACAAAGTGAGCTCAAGGCCAACCTGAAATGCATAGCGAGACCCAGTCTCAAAAAGGCCAAAACACAAAACACAACAACAATAAAAGAAAACAAACAAAAAATTCATGAACACCAAACCAGTACTCCAAAAAATTCTCAAGGATATCATAGACAGAGACATTAAAGCCAATAATTCCAAAATTTCTAATAGAATGAATATACCAGGTAGGATGAACAATTAAACAGAAAAGGAAACAAACAGGAATGAAAAATGAAAAAGTAATGCAATGATAGCAATAAATCAACATCTTTCAATAATAACTCAATGTGAATAGCTTCAGCTTCTGTTTTGGTTATCTTTCTCATTGCTGAAACCAAAATACCTGACACTAAGTGTTAAAAGAGGAAAGGTTCACTTTGACTCACAGTTTGCAGAGGTTTCAGTTCATAGATGGCTTGCTTCAACACAGGTTGGCATGGCAGAGAGGTGCATCAGTGAGGAGAAACAATTCATGGTGAGAAGAAGGCAGCAAAGCAGCAAAGTAGCAAAGAAGCAGCAGCAAACAACAACAGCAAGTCTCTTTCTGTTCCTTATATTCTTTCTATCCAGTGTGGGGCACTCTTAATCCCAGTATCAAACTATGAATCAATCCCAGCATCACATCCTTAATCCCAGCATCACATACTCTAGATTCAGCCACTTCTTTTTTTAAAAATTTTTATTTTTTTATTTTTTTATTGGTACCGGGGATCAAACTCACAACCACCTGCTTGCAAAGCAGGCACTTATGCCACTGAGCTAAATCCCCAGCCCAATTCAGTCACTTCTGAAAAGGCCCATCTGTAACTGCCTGAGGCTTTGGGAGGACATGTATACACAGTTTAAAACAACTTCCAAATAAAAAGATCCTGATTGGGTCAGAAAACAAAACCCAATGGTATGCTGTATACAAGAATGCATAATCCAAAAAGAAGTTAGTAGACTAGATTGCCGGAGTCCAGCTGCGGCAGGGCTCAGGGGTCCCAAAGGTGGTCAGGGAGTCGGCGAGTGAGAGACAGAAGACACTGCACACCAGTATGTGAGTGAATCTGAATCAATTTTATTTTGCAGAAGCGGGAGTATTTATTTGCTAACTTTTGGCAGTAACTTAAACCCCAAGCAGGAAGCGCCCCAGGCTTAGAGCCAGGCAGCGATAATCTTAAACAATATGTGTTAATTAATTTTTTCACCTTTGTTAAACTTTAATCTTGTTACTTAGGAATTTATACTTAATTAGCTTGCAAAAGCAAACATGCTATACCCTAGCCCCAATACTTCCTGTTCTATTTATATTGATTCTTTTTATAGGTATAAAAAATGATTTTATTGTTTCTTAGATGTTTCTTGCTTGAGCAAAACTCTGTACAGCTTTTGCCAATTTTCTTTTCTTGAGGGCTTTAGTTTGTAATTTCTGATAGAGAAACTTCCCTGGATCAAGGGTAGTTGTCTCATAGGAATTTTGTAAATCTTTCTCCATGAGCTCTTTCATTTGAAGCTTTTGTATAAACTCTCTCATACTACTCACAGAAGGTAAAATTTCACGATTAGCTTTCACAAAGGGGTTATCAAGAGGGTTTCTAGTAACTCCTCTGGAGTTTCTATTTTCGATTTCATATTGAGTATTACATGAAAATACATATATGGGAATTAAACAAATTACAATTATCAGTACAAAACATCCCGAGATCCCCACGCCCCATTCCCACATGTGGCGTCCTTTTCCTGGAGAAGCGATTCCTTGAAGAGCTCTCCTCCACCCATGGACCTTGTCACAAGGCATGGATGGACTAGGATGCGGCATGGACGGAAAAGGGCGCTGCATCAGATATATATGTATCTAGATGTTTCCCAAAGTGATCATAGGTGTGGATTTTCAGAGGTGGCTGGATCTAGAGTGTGTGATACTGGGATTAAGTGTGTGATCCTTGGATTTAGGGTATGTGATTACTAAAATAGTCCACTGATTGGTTTAGCATAGTTCTGGGTGTGGATAATAGGAAGGCCCATCCTAGATGTGGGTAGCCTGGAAGGGTTAAAACAGAGAGGCAGGCTGCTATTATTGCTGCTTTGCTACTTCACTGCTTACTACCTTGCTGCCTTCTGCTTTCTGTGAACTGTTTCTCTTCTGTAATGCCCCTCTGCGATCCCACCCTGCCTTAGAGCCAGCCAATTATGAACTGAAATCTTTACAAACTGTGAACCATAGTAAATCTTTTCTTTTTTAACTTTGAGTGTTGAGTACTTTGTCTCCACAATGAGAAAAGTAACTAAGACAGATGGAAAACAATATTCCATACAGGGAGCTCCAAAACAAGTAGAAGTAGCTGTCCTATTTTTAGACAAAGTGGACTTCAATCCAAAGCTGATCAGAAGAGGCAAAGAAGGTCAGTATATATTGCTTAAGGGAAGAATTCAACAGGAAGAGATAACAGTTATAAATGTATATGCACTGAACACCAGTGTGCCCACTTCATAAAGTAAACACTGCTGGACATAAGAGATTAGATAAATATCAACACAGTTATAGTGGGGGACCTCAATACTCTATTATCACAAATAAATCAAGTGGACAAAAATCAATAAATAAATATCAGGGTTGAATCAAACCTTCAAGCAAATGGATTTAATAGATATCCACAGAATGTCCCACCCAACAATACAGAATATATGATCATCTCAGAAGCAAAAGAGACCACACATTAGTCCATAAAGCATGTTTAAGTAAATGTAAAAGAATTGGAATTACCCCATCTATATTATCTGATAATAGTGCAATAAAACTAAAACTCAATAGCAAAAGAAACCACAGAAATTATGCATCTACATAGATATTAAATAATATACTTTTGAATAATCAATAAGTCACAGAATAAATCAAGGGAGAAATTAGGCATTTTGTAATGCCAGTACAACACATGAGAATGTATGAGATACAATAACAGGAGTCCTAAGAGGGAAGATCATAGAGGTGAATACTCACATCAGAAAAAGAGCGATCCCAAATAAATAACCGATGACTGAACCTCAAGATCCTAAAACACAAGAACCATCCAATTCAGAGATAGTACAAGGAAGACAATTATAAAGGTCAAAGCAAAAATTAATGAAATTGAGACAGAAAAATATAAAGAAGCAATGAGTCAAAGAACTGGTTCTTTGAAAGAACAAACAAAATAGACAAACACTTAGCCAACCTTATCAAAGAAAGGAAAGAAAAACCCATACCAATCCAATTAGAAATGAAAAGTCAAAATCAAAAGACACCATCAAAATCTAAAAGATTATTAATACTACTTAAAAAACCAATACTACAATTAATTGGAAAAGTCAGAAAAAATAATTCTGTCCTAGTTTTTTTAGATACATAGAATTACCAAAACTGAACCATAAATATATAAAACCTGGAATAATCCAATAATAGGAAATGAAAAAGGCAATAATAAAAGAAAACCTATCAACTAAAAAGGTCATGATTCAATGGTTTCACTCCTGAATCTACAAGAACTTCAAGGAAGATCTAACACTAATACTCCTCAAACGCTTTAATGAATTTGAAAGAGAGAGAGAATTTCTTTTTCTTTTCATTTTTTCCAAATCCATTTTATTTCCAGGAGAAGGAGAAAAAGAAAGAAAAAAAAACCCTAAAATTTTCAAAACACATCAGTTGGGGGGCAACAATGGTATATACATTGCACATTGTCACCCCCAAATCATTCACCCAGAGCCCAAGACATCTGAATTTAACTGTCTGAACAGTACCAGCACAAATCTTTCTCTTCAGTGAACTCAGAAATCAGTAGTATAACTATCTTAACTATTTTTTACGTACATATACCTATGTTGTTTCTTTTAGCTTCTCATGCTAATGAGATGATACAATATTTACACGTCTTACTTGTTTCACTAATGAGTATGGTCTCCAGTTGCATCCATTTACCTATAAAAGTCTCCATTTTATCTTTCCTTATGGCTGAGTAGTACTCCATTGTATAAAAATATCACATCTTTTTTATCCATCCATCAGTGGATGGGCGTTTATTTATTTATTTATTTATTTATTTTTTTGTCGGTACAGAGGATCAAACTTATGACTGTGTGCTTGCAAGACAGGTGCTTATGTCACTGAGCTAAATCCCTAGCCACAGCACCATTTATTAAAGAGGCTATCTTTCTTCCAGTGAATGTATCTAGCACCTTTCTCAAAGATAAGGTGACTAGTATTTTTATAAAATGAAATACTACTCAGCTATAGAAAAGGAAGATCTAGCCAGGCGTGGTGGCTCATGCCTGTAATCCCAGCACTTGGGAGACTGAGGCAGGAGGATCGTTGTGAGTTCGAGACCAGCCTGGGCTACATAGTAAGCTCAAGGGCAGCCTGAACTGTATAGAGAGACCCTGCTTCAAAAAGATAAAAAAAGAGGATGATTTTGAGGCCTTTATTGGTAAATGTAGGCAACTTGAGAATACCCTCATTAGTGAAATAAGACTCACTTTAGTAAATATCACATTATCTCTCTAGTGTAAAAAATAATAAGAATGGACAGAATAATGTTATCCAAAAAGTATAATAGATACAAAAGCATAATAGATATAAAAGTATAATATATATAAAATAGATATTGTAAAAGTGAAAGGAAAGGAAAGTGCTCTAAAGGATACGATATATATAGTGTGTAAAATAGACGACCATATTACTGAGCTTGTGTTAGATCATTGAACAGAAGAATTTGTACTGTCAATGTTTGAGTGTCTAGTCATTTTTTACGCTTTGACTTTGTAACTTTAACAACTATTGTTAAGTTAACAATATGTAATGCATCAACTAGCAATTTTATGATGTTAATTTTTTTGAACTCTGTATTGTACTTTTCTTCTTGTTTTTTCTATTTTTGTCTTTTTTAAATTTTTCTTTTCTTTCTCTCTTAAAATAAAAAAAAAGATAAGGTGACTTAGTATGTCTGGAGTTGTTTCTGCATCTTCTAATCTGTTCCATTGATTTTCAGGTCTTTTTTGTTTTGTTTTTTACCAGTACCACACTGGTTTTTTATTTTTTTTTATCACAGTAGCTTTAAAGTATAATTTCAAGTCCGGGATTGTGATGTCTCCTGTTTTTTTTTTTGTGCCCAGGATTGCCTTTGCTATTCTAGGCCTCTTCTGATTCCAGATGAATTTTAGGATTGTTTTCTCTAATTCTGTGAGATATGCTACTGTAATTTTGATTCGGATTGCACTGAATCTGTATAATAGTTTTGGAAGTATGGCCATTTTCACTATATTGGTTCTTCCTACCCAAGAACACAGGATCTCTCTCCATTTTCTAACATTCTCTTCAAACTCCTTTTTCAGAGTAGTGTAGTTTTCAATAAAAAGGTCTTTTACAACCTTTGTTAGATTGATTCCTAAGTGTTTCATTTTTTTGGGTGCTATTGTAAAAGATATTGTTTCTCTGATATCTCAGGAAATACTACTTCTAAAGTCATTCCTGCAATTCATAATTACCCTGATTCTAAAACTAGAGAAAAACCCCGCCCAAAAAGAGAACTACAGACTAATCTCATTAATTAACATAGATGCAAGATACTGGTGAACAGAATGCAACAAATTATCAAGAAGATCATACACTATGACAAAGTAGGCTTCATTCTAAGGATGCAAGCATAGTTCAACATAAGCAAATTCATAAATGTAATACATTACATAATCAGAAGCAAGGACAAAAATTACACGATTTTCTCAATAGATGCAGAAAAAGCCCATGAAAAATCTAGCATTTATTCATGATAAAAACTCTGAAGGAAATAGAAATAAAAGGACCTTATCTCAATCTGTTTAAAGCCATCTGTTATGGTTTATATTTCAATGTGTCTCCAAAGCCTCATATAGACACAGGGGGTGGACCTTTCGAAGGTGGCTGCATCTAGTGTCTATGATTGGTTTGTTGTCTAGCACTGGGATTGGTGATGTGAGTGCTGCACCCACCCAGGAGCTGATAGCCGGCATACAATGTAAGGGAGGGAAGGAGATGTGGTTTTCTCCTTTGCCTTTTAAGCTCTTGTCCCTTGAAGCCGTTTTGAATGGTTGCTCCTTAGCTATGCCATCCTTTCTTTGAGTCAGTTGACTATGGATTGAAACCGCCAAACAAAACAAAACAAAACAAAACAAACAAACAAACATCCTGTAGGCTAAATAAACCTTTCCTTCCTTCATTTTGGGCATCAAGTATTTTGTCTCAGAGAAAAGTAAACAAGGCACCATCCATGACAAACCTATTGCCAATATCATATTAAATGGGGAAAAGCTGAAAGTTGTCCTTCTAAAATCAGGAACAAGGCAGGATGCTCAGTATCATAACACTTGTTCAACATAGTTTGGAAACATTAGCTACAGCAATCTGGCAAGACAAAGGAATATAAAAGGCATATCTATAGGAAAAGAAATCAAATTACTCACAGATGACATGGTACTTCACATAGAACATCAAAAAATTCTATCACAAGAATATTAGAACTAACAACTAAATCCAGCAATATAACAAGATACAAAATTGACACACAAGAATCAATAGCGTTCTTGTATACCGTCATCAAACTAAATGAGAAAGAAATAAGGAAAAATATCATTTACAATAGCATCAAGAAAAATTAAATATTTAGGACAACCTAATTAAGGAAATGAAAGACTACAACAAAAATTACAATGCTCTGTTTGTTTGTTCTGAGACAGGCTTTCAACATGTAGTTCAGGCTGGCTTTCAACCCACTAGGTAGCCAGGGTAATCTGGAACTTGCAGCAGTCCTCCTGCTTAGCCTCTCAAATGCTGGGATTACAGGTATAAGCCATCATGCCTGGCTAGTACCCTGAAAAAGGAAATTGAAGAGGACATCAAAAAATGGAAAGATATCCCCTGTTCCTACATAAAATGTCCATCTTCCAAAATTGATATACATGTTTAGCACAATTACAATAAAAATTCTTTACAGAACTAGAGAAAAGAATCCTAAAATTTGCTTAGAACCACAAGAAACTCAGAATAGCAAAGGTAATCCTTGGAAACGAGCTAAATGGGAGGCGTCACAATCCTTGACCTGAAGTTATATTTAAAGTCTATAGTGATAAAAGCAGCATAGTATTGGCACAAACATAGACACAGGATCAGTAGAACATTATAGAAGATGCAGAAATAACCCTAAGCGTATTCGACTATTTGACCCTTGACAAAAGGAACAAAAACATACATTGGAAGAAAGATGTCCTCTTTAACAAGTGATACTGGGAAAACCGGCTTTTCACATGGAGAAGATTGACTCTAGATCTATATCTGTCATCATGAACTAAATTAAAATAAAAATGAATCAAAGAAATAAATGTTAAAACAGAAACACTTCACCTGTTAATAGATTAAAATTGGTAAACTCTTTAAACTCTTTTTTTTTTTTTTTTTTGTACCCAGCTATCAAACTCAAGGGCTTGCACTTGCCAGGCTGGCAGTGTGCCGCTGAGCTACATCCCCAGCCGTAAAATAGGTACACTCTTGAAGATACAAGTGTAGGCAAGAATTTTCTGTCTACAACCCCAGTTACATGGGAAATAGTTCCAAGACAACAAATGGGACAACAAATGAAATCATATCAAATTAAAAATCTGCACAGCAAACAAAACAAAACACACACAAAACAAATAAACCCCCAAACAAACAAAAAACAACCAATAGAGTGAAAGAAAAATCTACAGAATGGGAAAACATTTTGCCAGCTATTTCTCAAAGGACTAATATCTAAAATATATAAAGAGCTCAAAAAAAATTAGGCCCCCCCCCAAATAAAAGATCTAACCAAAATATGGGCAAGTGAAATGAATAAGCACTTCTCAGATGAAGAAGTACAAATGGCCAATAAGAAATGTTCAACTTCTTTGGCCATTAGAGAAATATAAATTAAAACAACACTGAGAGTCCATCTTACTCCAGAGAGAATAGCCATTATCAAGAAATCAAATAATAACAAAAGCTGGCAAGGCTGTGGGGGAAAAGGAACATTTCCACATTGTTGGTGAGAATGGAAACTAGTGCAATCACTGTGGAAATCAGTATATAGATTCTTAAAATGGGGTTGAGATTTAGCTCAGCGGCATAAGCGCCTGCCTTGTAAGCGTGCAGTTGTGAGTTCGATCCCAGGTACCAAACAAACAAACAAACAAAACCCCCCAGAAAAAAAATGAGAAATTCCACTTGACCCAGCTATTTCACTTTTAGGTATCATACTAGAATTAAGTCATCATATTACAGGGATACATGCATACCTATATTTCTAACAGCACAATTTATAATAGCTAAATACTATTATATTTAGCAGATTAAATGTCCATCACAGATGAATATATAAAAAGGGTAGTATTTGCTACTATTCTTCCATAAAAGAAAGATAAACTGCAGTCATTTGTAGGAAAGTGGATGAGCCTTGGGACCATATTATTAAGTGAAATAAATTGGATATACAGGCTTAAATATTGCAATGATTTATCTTAAATGAGAACTCCAAAATATAAATAAAGAGCAAAAGGAAAGATAGATAACAGGAAATAGGATTAGATCTTTTACAAACAGGAAGGGGAAATAGAGATGGAGAGAGGGAGAAGGGAGTGGAAGAGAAGGGGATGAAAAAATAATTAAGATATACACATGTACCAAGTCCTCAGGATAAATATAATCATTATGTGCTACAAACAGGTACTAATACAAATAAAAATTTAAAAGGATGCCAAGTGCAGTGGCACATGCCTAGCATTTGGGAGGGTGAGGCCAGACGATCCCCATCAGTTTGAGACCAGCTTGGACTATACAGTGAGTTCAATACCATCTTGAACTACATAGGAAAACTGTTTCAAAAAAATTACTCATCAGCCAACCCCAAAAAAGAAAACAAGAAAGATATCTTAGGCTATATTAAGATTGCAAAAAACTTTTGTCTTATTCTTTCTTCTAGAGTAAGCAATTTGGTTCTTTAGTCTTGTAATATGGGCCAAGCATGTACTAGGCCCTTCAACATACTTACTTGTATCTGAAATAAAATTGTAGTTTTCTTTATTAATTGAATATATCAGTAACACTCTTAAATTTATATATAGTAAGTAGATTATACAACTGATTATGCTGTCACAGAAGTTATACACTTATCTAGATAATGATATAAGGAGGATCAAAAATATTGGAATAATTATACAAGAAGGTACATAGGAAAGTTAGAAAGACACATAGATAATTATTTTTAAACCCCCAAACCACAAAATTACAAATAGGAGTTGATAAGAATGACAGCCAAAAATACAAAACAACAACAAAAACCAAAACAACAAACAAAACAAAACAACAACAAAAAACCCCACAAAAACCACAACCCCCCCAAAAGCCCCAAAACAACAAAAGACAAACAATAACAAAACGCAAAAATAACAATAGCAAAAAACATGGCAAAGCAAAAAAAAACCCAACAAACCTAGACCTTTAAAAAGACTAACCTGAAATAGCAAACCTCATGTATTACAGTGTGACAAGTTTAAAAGTTCCTATAGACCTAGATTCCGGGACAAGTCCTTGTATGTCAGCTATACAGACATAGTTAGATGATCAGTGAATATGTCATTCAGAAATGCCCTATTCCCTCCTTTCTCTTTACCAGTTAATATTTGGTTAGTTCTGACTCTTGGTCTGAAAAATTAAAGTAGGATGAAAGATTCAGACCAGCAGCATCTCCTTCTCCACCCTTCATTGGAATTATGTGTAATTGGACGTCAGAGAGATATGTGAAAAAAGAGGAATCTGATTTCCCAGTAGTTTCTCCTTTCTAGGTAGATCTAAGTTCTTTATAATGACTTCTACAAGAAGAGTCTTTCTTTTCCATTATGGTTTTCCCACTCTTTCCATATCAAAACTTCAGGTCCTTCATTGTAACTTTCTGGATATCTCACTAGTACCTCTTTCTGTTCTTCTGGTGCAGTTCAAGCATCTAAAGAGACAGCTTTGAACAAAGCACTGACCAGTTTATAGGCTTACAAGCCTTCACTCAACCTCAGCATAGACTTGCCTATTGCATATTTAGGATTTTTTAAATGCCAATTTATACTATTTTTCTGGCTTTAAAGAAATTAAAAATAAAATAATATGCATAAATATAAAATGAAGGTCCTCCAGAATTTTATTAGGTATATACAAATACATACATATTCTTTTTTTCTTTACAAAATTGTCATTATAAGATACATTTGAGTCTGTAACTTTTTCAGTTAATAAGTGATGGTCTTTTTTTCTGTCAGATATTATTAAAGCTGTGTAATAGAGGAAACCAAGAAATCTAGAAAAACAGGCAAAAGTACATACAACATATGATTTATAGTGGTATTTTATGATATGTTCACTGTTATCTCCTTCATTACCAAGATGTTCAGTGAACAGCTCAAAATTGCAATGAACATGGCCCATTGAAGAAGGTTTTGCATTTTGTCATGTGATGAGAAATCAGATACACTATAAAAGGAGACATAGGAGAGGCTCAGGAAAACAAAAGGTTTGAAATCACAAGCCTTAGAAACAGGAGTCACATGGACAAACCCAGGGTGGTTAGGATGCAGAAGACAGGAGCAAGGGGGAAGGAATACTAATGGTTGTATCATTTTGTACCCCCACCAACAATGATGATGAGTCCCTTTCTCCTCACAGCCTAACCAGCATTTGTTATTGGTTGATTTCTTGATGATAGCCATTCTTTCTGGAGTGAAATGGAACTTTTTTTCCTAGTACTGGGAATTGAACTCAGGACTTTTTGCTTGCCAGGCAGGCACTTATGCTGCTGAGCTATATCCCTGGCCTGAGATGGAATCTTATGTCGTTTTAATTTGCATTTCTCAGATGGTTAGAGATGTTGAACAGTTTTTCATGAATATATTATATTTATAATATATACATTTGTATTTCTTCATCTGAGAATATCTATTCATTTCACTTGCCCATTTTTTGATTGACTCTTTAAATTTGAGGAGTCTAATTTTTTGAGTTATTTATATGTTCTAGATGTTGGTTCTTGGTCTGAGGAATATTTGGTAACATTTTCCCCATTTTTTAGGTTGTCTCTTCACTTTGTTGGTGGGCGCTTTTTTGAACATAGTACAAAAGCCTTTTAAATTAATGAGATTCCATTTGTTGATTCTTGGTATTATTTCTTGCACAACTGGGGTTTTATTCAGAAAGTCTGCTTATACCTATGTCTTTGGGGCTGGGGATTTAGCTCAGTGGCATAAGCACTTGCCTTGCTTGCTTGATCCGTGGTACTGATTTTAAAAAAAAAGAACCTATGTCTTCAAGAGGTTTGCCTATTTTGTCTTCTGGCAGATTAAGTGTTTTTGTTCTAACGTGGAGATCTTTGATCCATTTTGATTTTAGTTTAGTGTATAGTGAGAGGTATTGGGTCTAAGTTCCACCTTTGGCATATGGATAGCCAGTTTTTCCAGCAGCATTTGTTAAAATTGGCACATTAAGAACTTATATATTACATATAATTTTCTGGTTTGTTTTACATTTTGTTATATAATCATAAATCTAGTACATACAGTTAAAAGTGCCAAGGGGAGGAGAAGACAAGATGGCTGATCAGTGAGCAACAAAATACAAAGCCTCCTGGGAGAAACAATTCATATGCCAGAATAAAACACCCTGGAGAGACCTAGACAGAGGGAGATGGATCCTTTTGACACAGGAAGAAATTAAAACGTAAAAAAGCTCATCAAATATTTTGGGACTACAACTGAAAAAGCTAAAAATTAAGGGACACAGCGTTTTCACAGACTCGCCAAGTTTGCGCCAGCTTGAATCCACACCGGCAGGCAGAGCCACCCAAACTTGTTCCTGCCACCACTCACAGGAGGCACAGCAGCGTTGAGGTCGGGGGTTGGTGGGCCTGGCAGAGAGTGGAACTGGTGAAGGGACCTTCGTTGGTCCACAGTCAGTGCTGGGAATGCCCCCCCCCCCCAAGGGAAGGGTACAACCAAATGGGCGACATGTTGGAACTGGGCAGGAGGAGCCTGAACTGGGAGTGACAGTGACTTCAGTTGATGGTTCCCTCCCCAGAGCAGATTTGTGGGATTTGCTTGGACTGGGCCGCGCCCCTGGCTAGGACCCAATGAGCCGTCCCAAATTGATTCCCTGTGCCTAGCAAATACTAACTTGGTGAAGGCAGCTGAAGCTTGGCTGGCCTGGTGGGGAGGGGTCGGCATACGCAGCCTGCTTACACCTCAGTGACAAGAGCAGGCAGGAGAGGGCGGAGTTCCTTTGCCAGCATGCTTTGGAGGAAATGTGGCCAACAGGGAAAGGGGCTGGGACCTACACTGTACACCTGTGTGGAGAAAGCCAGGGCCATGACAGGAGAGAGAGGCAGGAGGAGGCAGAACCCTGAGAGCCCTGATCCAGGAGAAGGAAAAATAAGGGAGACTGAGGGCAGCAAACACGCAACATCAGACATGGCTTCAATGGACATTAAGAGATATCTTCGGGACCTTGTAGACCAGCTCAAAACTGAAATATTAAATCAGGTAAAGCAAGATATGAGTAGAGTAATAAAAGAAATGCTCTCAGGAAGCATCTCTCTGGAAAATATAGGTGGAAGAAGGGACGAACACAAAAAAAGGAGAGAAACATTTGATAAAGAATATAAAGAAAATATAGAATACATGAAGCAGATTCAAAGAGACTACCAGGAAATTAAAAACTCCATTGAAACCTGGCAAAACGCCTTAAAAGAAACTAAGGATAGATTATCAAAACTTGAAGACAAGTTGGCAGTGTGTGATCATGAAAGGAAAGATCTCTTAAAAATAACAAGGAAACAGGCAGTAGCAATACAAAGGCTACAAGATGACAAAAGAATCTACAATTTAAGAATAAGAAACATGAGTGAAGAAGCAGGAATCCATACAGGTGAATTACAAAGGCTATTCATGGAAATAATTAAGGAAAATTTCCCAAGCATGGGAAAAGAAAATAACATTCTGTTGTGTGAGGCATACAGAACTCCAGCCACCTACAACCAAAACAGAGCTACACCCAGACATATAATAATCAAGATGCCAGAAATTCAATATAAAAACAGAATATTAAAAGCTGTCAGAGAAAAGAAACAGATTACCTATAAAGGTAAGCCCATCAGAATCACGGCTGACTTCTCAACACAGACCATCAGATCAAGAAAAGCTTGGAGCGAAATATTCCAAGCCCTGAAAGAAAATAACCTCCAGCCCAGATTGATGTACCCTGCAAAACTGTCCCTAGAAGTTGATGGAGAAACAAGATGCTTCCATGACAAAGAGGAACTGGGGGAGTTTGTGACCACCAATCCAACACTACAGAGAACACTGAAGGACATTCTAGAGAGAGAGAAAAAAAATACCAGGATTTTAGGAACAGTGGCAGGAAGGCCTCATTGAGTGGGGCAGGCAGTAGAATGAAAGAGAAAACTAGACAAAAAAAGGCAGAAAAATAGCATAGCAGAAATGAGGCAGAGAAGAAAAACTAGAAACTATAATATAGATGGTCTTGATACACTATATTGTAAATAGTGCACCAGGATTTAAAACCACATTACCCACACTACTCTGCTTAGATGTATTATATTCTGTTCCAGTCATTTTTACCTGTACTAGATTTGAGGGTACAAACAGTAATCCCAAAAATAACAGGATATAGTATGGTAATCATCCTTAATTTCCTATTAACTTAATCTAAAGCTCTGTAAAACCTACACTGTTTTACCATGACTGATCGTAATTGAATCTGGTTTGTTGGATTGCTATTTTGTATTGATAGATTTTATTCAAAGCTGTTATGATTGATAGTATCAAGTCTGAGAGTATAGGCAACTGCACTTAAGATGACAAGATTCACTAGAATATCCACTCTGGTTTGATCATTACCTGCCTTTGAAGTTTTATACTGTCTACAATATTTTATTTTTACTAATATTGTTATTTACTGCTATACTCAATCATACTGCTATATTCAATTATGCCTGTTGATATAGACATTCTATTGAAGATAATAAGAAACAACACAGTAATCATTGTAGATCACCTTGTACTGTGGTTTTATATGACTTTTTGGTTTCAAGTTTTTATAGAGATTTTGTTTTGTTTTGTCTTGCTAAGTTTTGTTTTTCCCTCTAATACAGAAAGTATAGAAATACATGCAGATATTCATGCATGCATAGCTGTCTGCACTCTCACTATTTGACTATCTACTTTGTATGCTTTAATTTTGTAACTTGAGCAACTGTTTCTAAGAGGACAATATGTAATTTTAGTGATTTCTTATTATTTATCTTTTTTTTTGAATTCTGTATTACCTCTACCCTTTACATGCTTTTGTTTCTCTTTAAATAAAAATTTTTTAAAAAGTGCCAAGGGCAGCTCAGTTTGTCTTTTTCTAGGTTGTGTTTGATGCTATTAATACCACTAGAACCAAAATTGATATAATTGTTTTAAACAGCTGTAGCTGTTGGTCGTGGTATTCTATGACTGAGACTAAGAGTTACAGAAAATACTGTGGCATAGTGGCAAAGAACCAGGAACTAGGCCCAACACACAACAACTTCTCATTTCCAATGAACTGAAGAGGTAAGATCTTCCAACAGACTCAAAACCCAAAAGCTAGCTACACCTGAATGATACCTCAGAGAAATAGTCATCACCTGAGGGTCCTAAATACTAGTAATAAAGCAACCCACCATAGGCAATTTACAAGCATGACCCCAGGAATTAAACTAAAAAGGGAGAGAGAGAGAGAGACAGAGAGAGAGACAGAGAGAGAGAGAGAGAGAGAGAGAGAGAGAGAGAGACAGAGAGAGGAAGAGAGAGAGAAAGTAAATGAGAAGACATTTAAGCAAAATGCAACCCCAGACATCCAGTTCACCAAAGGCATATCCAGGAAGCAATGAAGTGGCACAATTCAAAAAACCCCCTGCCCAGGCCTCTCTGAAGTGGTAACAATAAAGCTACTGAATGAGGCTCTAGAAAAATGAAATCAGACATAATCTTTCAGATAAATACAGAGTTTACCAAAATACACACCATGTTTAGTGACATTACAGCAGACACAGACAAAAAGAAAGAAAGAAAGAAAGAAAGAAAGAAAGAAAGAAAGAAAGAAGGAAAGAAAGGAAGAAAAAAAAAGATGAGTGTAAAAAAATTATGGAAGCTCAGCATATGAAAGGAATGGAATCCATAAAGCAGGTTCCAGCAGAGACCCAGGAGAATAAAAACTCCACTGAAGTATTTGAATCAGATTAGCCCAATGTGAGGACAGGATCTCAAATATTGAAGACAGGCTTGCAGTTAGGAACTAGGAAAAGAAAGAGTTCTCAAAACTAGCAAGGGACCATGATAAATCAAGTCAGCAGCTGCTACATGAGACAAAGAAGAATAACTTAAGATTAATTGGAGTCAGTGAACAAGCAGGAGATATCACAATGTCATTAAAAACATGTTCACAGACATCATGACAGAAAACGTTCCTGGTAGGGAAAATAATTTGACATACAAATAAGTGAGGCATATTACTCCAATTAGCAACAATCAAAAAAAAAAACTACATCTAGGCATTATCATAGATGAGATTTCAGAAATTCAACACAGGAACAGAATCTTAAAAGCTGTTAAGGAAAAGAAACAAATCACCTACAAAGGAAGGTCCATCTGAATCACAGCTGACTTCTCAGCATAAACCCTTAAGTCAAGGAGAGCTTGGAGTAAAGTACTCTGAGTTCTAAAGGAAAACAACTTTAAACCCAGATTGATGTATCCCTCAAAACTATCTTTCAAAATTGACAGAGAAATAAGATACTTTCACAACAAAGAACATCTGAGGAAATTTATGGTCACAAAACCAGCACTCTAAAATGTTCTGAAGGACATTCTTGAAAGAAATAGTAAGAACTACAGTTCCATGAACTGCAACAGAAGGAATCCAGCAGGGAAGGGGAACAATTAGAGGGAAGGAAAAAAAGGGGAGCGGGAGCAAATAACAGGAAAATAACGTGACAAGGATAAGTCAATACATATCAATTTAACCATCAATGTTAATGGTCTCAATTCACCAGTCAAAAGACACAGACTGGCAGAATGGATCAAGAAGCAAGATCAAACAATATGCTACAAGAAGCACATTTAATTCATAGACTAAAAGTCAAAGGATGGAAAATAATACTCCATGTGATAGAAATACAGAAAAAAGCAGGGGTAGCTATTCTATTAGCAGACACAGTGAATTTCAAGCCAAGACTAAGAGAGAAATAAGGTCACTACATCCTTGTAAAGGGAACAACCCAAGAGGAAGAAAAAACAATCTTAAATATATATGCAACAAAAACCAGTGTACCAAACTATATAAAACAATTACTAACAGACATAAAAAATCAAGTAAGCCATAATACAATTGTATTGGGAGATCTCATTGTCACAAAAAGAATGATTAACTAGACAAAAAAATTATGAAACATTAGAACTAAATAAAACTTTTGAACAAATAGACTTAGTTGATGTCTATAGAGTGTTCAACCCCACAACATCAGAATATACATTCTTCTAGGCTGCTCATAGGATGTTCTTCAAAATAGACATATACTGATTCATAGAACGTGCTTAAGTAAATGCAAATGAATTAAAATTATCCCATGCACCCTATCAGACTACAATGCAATGAAACTGGAAATCCATGGCAAAAGAAACCACAAGAACATCATAGACACTTGAAAATAAAATAGCATTCTACTGAATAACCAATGTGTCATAGATGAAATTAAAGAAGAAATTAGTTTTTACAGTTGAATGAAAATGAATACAACATACAAGAACTTATGAGACACAATGAAAGCAGTTTTAAGAGAGAAATTTATAGCAATAAATGCCCATATCAGGGAAACAGAACAAGCACATATAAACAACTTAATGGTGAACCTCAAACTTCCAGAAAAAGAAGAGCAGGTTAAGTCAAAAGCTTGTATGAGGGAGGAAATTATAAAGGTCAAAGCAGAAATGAAAGCACTGGAGACTTAAAAAAACACAAAGAATCAATGAATCAAAGAGTTGGTTCTTAGAAAGATTAAATAAAATTAACAAACCCTTATCCCAACCTTATCAAAATAGTAAAGACTCAAATTCATGCAATTAGGAATGAAAAGGGTGAAATCACAACAGATCCTGCAGAAATCCAGAAGATCATCTATACCTACTTTAAAAACTTGTATTACACTAAGATGGAAATTGCAAAAGAAATGGACAGATTCTTTGATATATATGAATTACTAAAGCTGAATCAAGAAGATATAAAGATTCTAAATAACCCAATATCAATCAATGAAATCAAACCTATAATTAAAAATCTATCAGGAAGAGAAAAGTCAGTGCCTCCTGAGAACTGGCCATGCTGGGACTGGGAGTATCCAACAAGAAGCCAACTAGCCAGCCTTTCTGGTAAGTTGTGCAAGCCACGTGACTTCCAGGAAGAGAACAGTCAGCATCTCCCGAGAATCAACCATGTTGGGACTGGGAAGATCCAACAAGAAGCCAACTTGCCAGCCTTTCTGGTAAATCATGTGAGCTGCATGGCTTCCAGGAAAAGTCAGCACCTCCCAAGAATTGGCCATGCTGGAACTGGGATCCAACAAGAAGCCAACTAGCCAGCCTCTCTGGCCTGGGGCCAGAGGTCTGAGCATCTCTTGGGAGGATGACAGTATGCAACATAGCAAATATGGAAGATTTCCTTTTATCTTGTCTTTGAAATCCAATATTGCTCTCACTGTTTTGGTTTGTTCCAATTGTTTTGTTTTTATTTAATATTGTTTTGATTGGCTTTATTTGGTTTGTTTTTGGTTTGATTTTGCTATTCCTGATGGAATGGACAACTATTGTGAAGATAACAAGATATACTATGGTAGCTATTGTTGTTTTCCTAGTATACTGCTTTGAAGTTCTGTACCAATTTTTCTACTTTGTTTTGATTGGCTTTGTTTTGTTTTGCTGGATTTTACTATCTTTACAGTAAAAAAAACTATCAACAAAGGAAAGTCCAGGCTCTGATAGATTCACTGCTGAATTCTACAAGAAATTTAGAGAATACATGCTACTTCTCAAACTCTTTAATGAATTTGAAAGGGAAGTAATACTTCCAAATTCATTTCTGGAAGCAAGCATTATCCTGATACTAAAACCAGAGAAAGACCCAGCTAAGACAGAGACTTACAGGCCAATTTCCCTAATGAACAATTGATGCAAAAATCCTTAGTAGGATACTGGCAAACAGAATGCAGCAAATCATCAATAAGATTGTATACCATGATCAAGTAGGATTCATCCCCGGGATGCAAGGATGGTTCAACATTCATAAATTCATAAATTTAATAGTCCATATTAACAGAGCTAAGGGCAAAACTCATGATATCTCAATAGAGTCAGAAAAAATTTTGACAACATCCAGCACCCATTCATGATAAAAACTCTGCAGAAAATTAAAACAGATGGTCTTTATGTCAATCTGATAAAAGCCATCTATGACAAACCAACAGCCAACATCATACTAAATGGACAAAAACTGAAAACTATCTCTAAAATCAGGAACACAACAAAGACATCCATTATCTCCACTCTTATTCAACACAGTCATGGAAAATTTAGCTGAAGAAATTATTCAAGAGAAATAAAAGGAATAAAGATAGGAAAGAAAGAAATGAAACTATTATTTACAGATGGCATGATACTCTATGTAGAAGACCCCAAAAGCTCCACTAAAAGATTACCAGATTTTATAAGTAAATTCAGTAATGTAACTGGATACAAAGTCAACACTCAAAAAACAATAACCTTCCAGTACACGAATAACAAACTCACTGAGACAGAAATCAGGGAAACAACACCATTCACAATAGCATCCAAACAAATGAAATACTTAAGAATAAATCTAACAAAGGATGTAAAAGACCTCTATCTTGAAAACTACAATACTCTGAGGAAGGAGAATGAAGAGGATATTAGAAAATGGAGAGAGAGCCCATGTTCTTGGGTAGGAAGAACCAATATAATGAAAATGGCCATATTTCCAAAACTGTTATACAGATTCAATGCAATCACAATAAAAATTCCAATTACACATCTCACAGAATTAGAGAAAATTCTAAATTCATTTAGAACCAGAAGAGACCTAGAATAGCAAAGGCAATCCTGGGAAACAAAGACAAGAAAGGGGGCATCACAAACCCTGACTGGAAAGTATGCTATATAGCTACTACAATAAAAAGTGTAGCACTGGCAAACAACACAACACAACAAAACACAACACAACATAAGACAAACAAAACCCCACCAGACCTGAAGATCAATGGAACAGATTAGAAGATGTAGAAACAACTGCAGACATACTAAGTCATCTTATCTTTCAGAAAGGTGCCAAACACATTGACTGGAAGAAAGATAGCTTCTTTAATAAATGGTTCTGGAAAAACTGGCTCTACACATGCTGATATTTAAAATTGGACCCGTATCTTTCACCATGCACTAAGCTAAAATCAGAAGAGATCAAAGGTATGAATATTAAAGCAGAAACATTAAATCTGCTATAAGATAGACTAGGTAAAACTCTTGAAGGCATTGGTGTAGGCAAAGACTATGAACAAAACCCAAATTGCACAGAACTATCACAAAGACTCAACAACTGGGACCTCATCCTGTTCAAAGGCTCTCACACAGCAAGAAAAACCACCAACAGAGTGAAGAAACAACCCACAACATGGGAGAAAACATTTGCCAGCTGTACTTTAGACAAAGCATTACTATCGAGAACATATAAAGAACTCAAAAAAATCCGTTCTCCCAGATTTAAAGACCCAATCCAAAAATGAGCATCTGAGATGAATACACATTTCTCATTGAAGAAATACAAACATCAAATAAATATGTGAAAAATGTTCAACCTCACTGTTCATTTGAGAGATGCAAATTAAAACAGTGAGAGTCCATCTCACCCCAGAAAGAATGGGTAGTATCAAGAAATCAAGCAATAACAAATGCTGGAGGGACTGTGGAGAAAAGGAACCCTTCTCCATTGTTGGTTGGAGTGTATACTGGTGTAACAACTGTGAAAATCATTGTAGAGATTCCTCAAAAACCTAGGGTGGGGGTCCATTTGACCCAGCTATTCTCCTTCTGGGTATCTTCCCAGAGGAATCAAAAACTGTATCACAGTGATATATGTGCACCCATGTTTACAGCAGCATAATTTGTAATAGCTAGGTCTTGAAAACAACCTAAATGCCCATCCACCGAGGAATGGATAAAAAAGATATGGTACTTTTATACAATTGAGTACTACTCAGCCATAAGGAAGGATAAACTGGAGACTTTTATAGGTAAATGGATGCAACTGGAGAGCATACTTGCAAGTGTCTGAAATAAGTCAGACACACATGTATAAATATTGTGTTGTCTCACTAGTGTGCTAAGCTAAAAGAAACAACATTATGTATATGAATAGTTATATAGGCATATAAAAAGGTAGTTAAGACAGTTCTCTGAGTTCACTGAAGAGAAAGATTTGTGCTGGTATTGTTCAGACAATTGAATGCAGATGTCTTGTGCTCTGGGTGAATGATTTGGGAATGACAATGTGCAATGTATGTACCATTATTGCCCCCCAATTGAGGTGTTTTGAAATTTTATTTTTTCTTCTTTTTTCTCTTTGAAATAAAATGGATTTAACAAAAACTGGTACTGTTTCTCTAATTTCCCTCTCAGTGAGTTATTGACATACAAGAATACTATTGACTTTTGAGTGTTGATTTTATAACCTGCTACATTACTGTATTTGGTTATTATTTCTAAGAGTCTTTTAGTGAAATTTTTAGGGTCTTCTATGTAGATCATGTCAGCTATGAAAAATGTAATGTAACTTTGCCTTTCTCTATCCATATTTTTTATCTATTTTATAAAGAAAATTATATATATATATATATATATATACACACACTTACACACACACACAAATACAATGTCATATTTCCATCAATTCCTGCAAATGCATTGCCTTAGTTGATTTGTGACTTTTCTTTCACTGAATAAACCTTTTGCTTTGTTATATATCAGAATTAACCAGGGGAGTAGGTGTCTAATTTTTTTTAAGGCTAGGTAAATCTTAACCCAGGGACTTTGCACTGAACTATATCCCAGGCCCATTTTAATTTTTATTTTTATATTGAAACAAGGTCTTATTAAATTGTCCCAGCTGGGCATGAACTTGGCAGTCCTCCTGGCTTACTCTTCCAAAGCTGGGATTATAGGCATGTGCCACCATGTCCAGCTTCTAGTTTGTTCTTTCTTTGACTTCAGGTTCAAGTTATTCCTGAGTATCTGGGTTTCAATTGCCTGCTTCATCTTGTTTAAAGTAAAATAGAAAAAAAGGATAGAAATGATACAGAATTTCAAAAGAAAAATAGAGAATTAATACTAATTAATATATTGCATATTGTTATTTTAGAGGTAGTTGTTAAGTTACAAAATCCAGGCATAGAAGTGATCAATCAAACAATGACAGCATGAACTGTTATTTTGATGAACTAACAGAGATTAGCAGTATAGTTATCTATGTAACATTCATATACATACATTTATATATGTTTACCAACATACATACAATCCTTTCCTTTCTTCCTTTTTTCCTTTCTCTTATCCTACTTGTTCTGTCCTTTTGAGCACTTTCTTTCCCTTTCATTACTACAATATCTATTGTATATTTTGGATCATATTACTGTCATATTTTTTATTTTTTATACTAAGAAAACAATATGATATTTATAAATGTGAGTTTGATTTATTTCACTTATGAGTATGGTCTCAAGTTGCCTCTATTTACCTATAAAAACCTCAAGACTATCCTTTACTCACTTCATTTTGTATGTCTATCAAAACACCATGCTGGGCATGATGGTACATGCCTGTACCACTCAGGAGGCTGAGGCAGAAGGATCACCAAGAGTTTGAGGTCAGTTTGGGGTACATAGTGAATTCAAGGCCAGTCTGAACCACACAGTGACACCCCATCTCAGAAAAGAAGTAAATAAACAAATAAATAACCACAATTGACTCTGTGTGTGTGTGTGTTTGTATGTGTTTAGTATCATGTCGTAGGCTTTCTACATGCTAACAAAGCACTCTATTAAGCTATATCCCCAGTTCAAATATCAGGTCCTTGGTTTCTGAATAGGCAAGCTTCTCCACTGCCCTATCCAATCCATAGGATCAATTCGTATTTCTCTTCCAATTCTAGCTCCTTCTGTATTTTTAATCCTCTGACAGGGAGAGGGAGCTGAGAGGGAGGATTGAAAATGGGAAGGAGGTCCTGGACTTTTTCTTTCTTACAAGCTCAGTGTACATTTAAAATAATATATATGAGGTGAGCATGGTGGTGCATTAATGTGATCCCAGCTACTTAGGAGGTTGAGGCAGGAGGATCATGTTTAAAGTTAACCTGGTCAATGTAGCAAGAGCCTGTGTCCAAATTAAAAATAATAAGGGCTGGGGTCCAAGGTGTAATTCCCAATACCAAAAAAATTATAATAATAATATTTTAGTCAACAGTTTTAGGTATTTTGTAGCAGGGGTTTTTCTGAAAAAACTATGCTGAAAAATTATTGAAAACAAAAAGCAAGCATTTCTGTAGTCATCGAACTATTCCTTTTCCCAACTCCTCACAGAGGAGAAAATGTGGAGAAAATGTGTAACAAAGATGTGATGGCCTCTTTAGTCAACACAGACTCATTTGGAGCCTGAAAAGCCAAAACAGTGAAACATAACTTTCTTCATTAAATTCTGCTTCATCTTTGAGAATGTTGTTAGCATTTGGTTTTGCTTAATTTTATCCATATCCTTTTTCTCAGAAATGGGTATTATGGGAGTTCCAATGGCTTCTCAAATATCAAATAGCTCTTAACAGTAAAACTGTGATGGATTGAGTGTGAATGAAGCAAACAGGGATTAAATTTTCCTTGAAATACATATGGACTTAATAATTAGCAGGAAAGCTCTTCATAATTAGAAAAAAATGTTTTGGGATAATGTTTGAGATGCTTGAGAAATGAAGAATGCTGCAGGACTGCACTGTCTCAGATTATAACTTTTCTCTGAAACTCTGCTGTCACAGCCAGAGAACAAATTGTCCCAACCAGGAGATGAAAAAGGCTAGCATAGTCTCTGGCTCATAGTAACCAATTAAGGAATTAGTGCTTGGTCTATGTTTTCCAAATGTTTTAAACACTGCTAAACTTAGTTTTGTCAAAGAAACTTCTTTCACAATGCCCTTGGGAGTTCTCAGTGTAATAGGGGGTGAATATAGAAAGAAATAAAAGTAGAATATTCAGGGTCTGGTGCAGAGAAAAGAAGGAGTTAGTACATTTTGCCTGAAGGAATATACAAATGCAGCATGGATGATGCTGGTGCTGGGTCCTGGGAAAAGAGCTGTTTGCCTTGTGGACTATGATGAACAGAGGGATCAGCACATGTAAAGACTCACAGGCAGGAAGACAGCCTGGAATTTTTTAGGGAACTGCAAAATTAATATGTGATGCCAAAATATAGTAGAGGAGAGGGACACACTGACAGATGGGACCAAAGGGCCAGTTAGAGTAGGTCTTGTGTTTGAAGACCCTTGAGCTTTATCCTGAAATATAATATTGTGATTATTATCACAATATCTCAGCACTCACTTCATACAGCTATATTGTAAAATAACATTTATTGAGGCATAATTCACATACAATAAAACACACCAATTTAAAGTGTATGTCGGGGTGACTTTTGACAATGTATACACCTTTGTAACTACTACCCTTCAATCTACAGAATTTTATCATTACCTTAATAACTTTGCTTATAGCTTTTTCCTTCAATCTATCCACTAATCATATCCATGAAAGCAGTACAGATTTCTATCATGAATTATGTTTGTCTCTCTAAAGTTTCAGTTAAGTGGAATCATATACTATATACCTATGTTTAGCTGCTTTTGGTCAATTTGATGTTTTTTAGGTTCACTTGTGTTGTTGAAAAGTTCATGTCTTTTTATTGATGAGATTTCATGAAAACTCATTCACTTACCTAGTCATCTTTTGACACTTACTGATGGACATTTAGTTTGTTTCCAGATTCTGGATATTATGAAGCTGCTGTGAATATTTGTGTACAAGTCTTTGTCTGAACTCACTGTAATATATAGTTTAGCTAATAAATCTTGGAAGAACATATCATCCCACAACTATAAGGCAAACCAGATGAATGTGTGGCTGAGAGCTGAGAGAGGGCAGCATGAAGAGCAGTCATGTGACCCAGGGATATTAGAGACTTTTCCAAAAGAATAAAAGTATCTATTCCACTTGGGTTGCTAAAATAGGACTATTCAAGCCTGAAGTTGCCCCACATTTTTATCTTGGTTGCACAGAGAAGCCCTTCTATGGCAGAAGAGAATAAGAACTATGTAGAGGAAAAACAATAGGGGGGAAAAAAAAGTCCCAGCCTCCTCCCAGGAATCAGATTTAAACCAGACAAACAAACAAAACAACAAAAAGAACAGCAACAAAAACAAAAACCCCAAACAACCACTTTGAAACAGAATTGAGGATCCGAAGAACCCAGTAAAGAGGAAACTGGAGGCTAGATGAGAAAAAGGACAGAGTGGAGTCTGCTGAAACTGATTAATCATATTCTTAGTATCTCGGTTGCCACAAGCCAACACTTTCTTTGTGATTAGACAAGGAAGCTGCCAGCCCTAGTTCCTAACAAAGAGAAGTCATCAACTCTTCATCCATGGAGAAAGAGACCTCTAAGGCAGAGAGTGATGTCCTTTACCATCTTTATCTCCAACCATTCTTAGTTCAGCTCAACAGATAAATATTAATATCTGCTTATCGATGTAGCAGTATGATGGAAATCGAGACTATAAATGTGAATTCATTAGATAGTCTCTCCTCCCAGACTCACATACTAGTGAAGGAGGGTGGTACTTCATGCAGACTGGAGTTAAGAGCATCAAGGAGCTAAAACTTAGAGCATAAAATGAGAAAGAGGAACAAGAGCACAACCGGCAGACAAGCACTGTTCTAGATATGTAGTAAAAGCCAGGAAGTAGTCATAGACATCACTAGGGCAATAAGAGGTACAAAGCACTGGGTATGTTGCATTAATAAGTTTACATTTGTATTTTATTAGAATTCTAAGGTTTCCACAATAAGTACTACAGATTGGATGCATTAAACAACAGAAATGTATTATCTCACAGGTGTGGAGGCTGAACATCCAAGATCAAATCTGTTAGTTTGGCTTCTCTCAAGGCCTCTCACCTTAGCTGGCAGATGCCTGGATTCTCCTTGAGTCTTCACATTGTCTTCCCACTGAGTGTGTCCTTATCTACATTTCCCTCCTATAAGGATGCGTCAGTTTGAAGTAGGCTTACCCTCATGGACTCATTTTAACTTAATTATCCCTATTTCAATATGGTATCACATTCTGAGATACTAGGGGTTGGGAGTTTAATATGTGAATTTTTGATGACACAATTCAACCCAATAACAAGAAGCCATTGAAGGATTTTAAGTAGGGAAGGTATGAACAAATTCTATACATCAGAAACTTTACTGGTAACAATATAAAGCATAGATTAGAGGAAGACAAGGCCAGAGATGTAAAGAGCAGTTGAAGCTGGAAATTGTGTGTGGGTCAGACAAGCACCTTCTGAGAACAAAGAGCACCGAGGCAAGCCGTGTGAAGAGCTGCTTCAGTCCGGAGAACACCAAGCCCAGAGACAGTCCAAGTAATGGGTTTCTAGGCAAAGGGAGTGTCACATGATGCCAACCTGCTAAGTGTATAAATAAACACAAACTGGTAAGTGAGCAGTTTCTTTCCTCCCACTTGGAGAGGGGACTCCACCTGATCCCAGCTTTCTGTGTCTCATCTTCATTTCTTCACCTTCTCACTGCCCTTCACAGTCCTGGGAAGTTCTAGAGCCTGGTGGGTCGGGGCACAGACGTGAAGCTTGTTTGACTTTTGGAATTGCCCAGGCAAAGAGTGATAAAGACTTGAGGGCTATTCTCAGATGCTACCTGCTTAGACTATAAATAAATTAAATATAATCTGGCTTATGAGCAGTTGATGACATGTCCCACAGGGCAAATTCTGCTGTCAAGATGTTTATGTACATTTTCTACGAAGGGGAAGAGTTGGTGGAATGAAGTAGGAAGGAGATCCTCCACTGCTTTATGGCTTTGAAAGGCTCCCTAGGTTTAGATCCTGTTTCTTTATTTGTCACTCTTCCTATTCTTATTGTTTTATGGTGGTTACTTTTTGATGTGGTAGAAAGACCATACAGCATTGACTTGGGGATCTTCTTGAAGCTTTAATTCTGGCAATTATTAGGTGAATGCTATTTTTAAAAAGTCACTTTATCTTTCTGAACCTGTTTCCTGATCTGTAACATGGGGTTGATAATAATATCTACCTCACAGTTTTGTTGAAAGAAAGAAATGAGATCATGAGTGGAAAGTATTTTTAAGACCTCTACATTTGTTATTTATTATACTTGGCATCCCCAAAGGTGCTTTATGCCTGTCCATGGGAAGCAGATGGTTTTTTTCTGCTTTTCTTTTGTTTTCTGTTTTTGAGACAGGATCTAACTATGTAGTTTGGAATAGTCTTGAACTCACTTTGTAGCTCAGGAGTCTCCTGAATGCTGGAATTATAAGTGTGTACCACAATAGCTGATTCTTGATTCTGTAATTTCTTGAGTTGTGTAATGTAAGTCTTGGCTTTGAGCCCTAGATTACCTCTTAACTCTAAAAGGGAGGTAATCCCTGGATCATAGAGGTTGGTTGGGTATTAGTTTTTACCTTCATATGTGAAAAACAAAACTCTTCCTTGGCCAGTTTAAATCTGATTAGCAAGCAAGAAAGAAAATGAATAAAGTTTGATTTTAGTAAATACTAGATTCTAGTGGTATGTTTAATATCACCAAGACAAAGGGAAAGGAGCAAATAGACAAAAGCAGAGAAAAAGGGAATCAGAAACAGCCATAAAAAGTAATATGAAAACAAAAGACAAAATCAGAAAGAAGACTGGAAAAGTAAAAACAAAGACTTTCCCCAAATGTATCCAGTTTCAGACCTCTTATTCATGTCTTGAGAACCTCAAGGGAGAGGGAAACAGTTGTTCTTTTTAATATCATTTATGTTTATGCCTGGTCAATGTCAATTCATTATTAATAACACTGTGTGCAAAAATTTATTCCTGGAAATTTTGACTTGGGTTTGTTATTTCACATAATATTTTTGTGAATCATATATATCATTCAATGCAAATTTAGAATATAACCCACTTTATATAGATTTTGAGTTTTTAAAGATAATTTTATTAAATATATACTGATTGGTTCAACAACCTTAGCTCAGGATGGAATGTTTCTTGTCTGGCATGGTGGCACATGTTTGTAATCGCAATGCTTAGGAGGCTGAGGCAGGAGGATCACCGTAAATTCGAGACCAGCTGGTGTTACAAAGTGAGCTCAAGGCCAGCCTGAAATGCATAGTGAGACCCTGTCTCAAAAAGCACCCCCTTCATTGGAACGTTTCTTCAAAGAAATCTGACATGTTTTCATATGAAAAAACTTAAACTGTGTTCTAACAATCTTCCCTTTAACCCACCAAATTTTTTAATACCAAAACTAGAAAATAGCTAAAATTGACCTCAGATGAGATCAGAGCTCAACCATTCATTCATTTTTTAAACAAATGAATACTGAACATGAGGCTTTTAACTAGGTATAGAGTAGATCAATAAAACAGAAAAAGTTCTTATCTTCATGGAGCCTGTAGTAAGCAGAAGAGTTAAATAATAGATAAACATGTCGGAAAACATCTAACCAACATATAATTATAAATTCTGATAACTTTTACGAACAGATAAGTTGCTATGAATGAGAACAACAGTGGAGACTTCAGATGTGGCAGTGTCGAGGAAATGAAATTTAAACTGAAGCCTGAAGGATGAGTATGACAGCCCTGAGAAGTTAAAGCAGGCCAGAAAGAAGAAACAAGAAAGAAGAAATGACATATTTGTAGCCCGGAGACAGGAAAAAGCTCTGTTGTGAAGTCCATCAAAACTGACTCAAGTAGTATATCTCAGGATTCTGGATAGGCAAATTTGGTTTTTAAAAAATTCTGTTCTTGTTTCTCATGTCCTTACAAGTCACACTAACTGATTGTTAAATGTTTTGGTTATAGTCAACACTGAAACAACAGCCAACAGTTCAAGCAGAACTATCCATGAGGCCAAGCCTAACTCAGGCCCTAATGGAGACAAAGGACAGGATTGGGTAGAGGAAATGAACTTAAGGACCCAGTGTAATCTAATTCCTTATTCAGTTATATCTTTAGAAATGCACTGCTTAAAATGTAATCATTTGAATTTTTCAGCATTTTGGCATTTCAACATTTTCAATCATTTCAACAATGATTTTTCATCATTGATTTTTTTGTTGTTTTGTTTTGTATTTTTTGAGATAAGTCTTGCTATGTAGTCTAGAATGGCATGGAAGTCACAATATATCTCGTACGGGGCTTAAACTCACTGCAATCCTTCTCCTTTAACCAACTAAGTATTGGGGTTATAGGTGTGCACCACTGCATCTGGTTGTTTTTACTAGGGAAATTTATCTGGTAGTTTTGTGACTTAGCTTCCTGTGTCCCCTACTTCTATGATTGCTGCTTCCGCTGCCGTCATCACTCTTGTGGAAATATTGTACCTCAGAGATACCTTTGACTTTTCTGTCAACTGTCAAGAACAATAGATTCCATCTCAGCAGTTCTCTCCAATGAACTGCCTCTGGCTCATTCTCATGGCCACTGACTGAATCAGGTTCTCTCACCCAGCTCCCTGAATCCAGCCTTATGTTATTCTGTCTGTCCTTCAAGTTTCTTCTTAAGTTCATCTTCTTTGATGACTACTCTAATTTTTCTGTAATGGAATCTATATAAGACCAACTCATATTTGGCCCCAAAAAGCAGCATCCTTTATTGTCATCTCAGCCTTTACTTTTATTTTGGCTGTTTAGTGTCCCTGTCTCATTTCTTACTCACTTTCTGGTCATCCTAATTCTATAGTCTTCCAGCACATTTGAACATTCATTAATTCATTCTTTCAATAAATACATATTGAGCTACTATTATACAATTCTCAGTACCACATACATATACATATATACACTCAAAACTTAGAAGACATGACTGAGTGAGCAAACACTTGTATTATGAGTTTTACAGAAGAAAAGAAATATGTCAATGAGTTTTATAGAAGAGGAGAAATGATGGAACAATTACCCTAATCTGATCAATACACATTGTATATACAAGCACTCCTCTTTTAACAACTGATGCCAGGCATGATGGTGCACACCTATAATCTCAGCACTTGGGAAATTGAGGTATGAGGTTTACTGTGAGTTTGAGGCTAGCCTGGGCTACAAAGTGAGTTCAATGCCAGCGCAAACTCTATAGTGAAACATTGTCTCAAAAAGACACACACACATAAAGACAACAGCAACAACAAGCCCCCCCCCCAAAAAAAAACAGTTCCAGTCCTGGGAGTAGGTCCTTAAGTAAATGGGTTGATAAATGAAAAATCTGATATAATGTGTACATTACAATATTCAAAATGAAGAGATAGTCAGTGGAAATTCCAATTTGATGATTTTGCTTTTATTTGCACAACTCTTACATGCAGTCTTGTAATGTATAACAGAAAAAATACTACTGTACTATACAGTATAATTGGGAAAAAATACAGTGCTTTGTAAGCAAAGAGTACTATACAAAAAAGACACAGGCTAGATCAATAAGATATACAGAACTGTACAAAAAATCACGGATCATAAGTCTGAGTGACAAGTCATAAGTCTGAACAGTGTACCTCAGTTGTAAATCTGAGAACTCATTAAGCAGGTAGGCCCTTAAACAAAGACTATTTGTACTACAAAAGAAAAGACATTATAAAACAAAATTATGGAATACATTAACTGTGAAGGTTATAGAGGTGGAAAAGTCGGTAAAAGAAACAGACATGCCCAGAAATTATTAAGCCACACGTGGAACTTCAAGAAAGAAAAAGTATGAATTTCATAGTGCTCAGTGCTCCAGAAAGGTCAAGTATGATAAGGACAGACATTCATCTGTCAGTTTCAGCAATATGGATGCAGGTCATTGTTCAACTTAGACAAAGTTTTTTTTTTTCTGATTTTTGAAGACAGTCTTGCTCTGTAATTCAGGCTGGGCTTGAACTCACTTTGTAGTCTAGGCTGGTCTCAAACTCACAGCAATCATCTTGCCTTAGCTTCCCAAGTACTGGAATTACAGGTATGTGCCACCACACCCAGCTTCCTACCTTTCTTTTTTATATAATTTTTTACTTTAAAGAGAATAAAATCAAGCAAAATAAAATGGAATAAAGCCAATCAAAACGAAACAGTGTAAATGATACAGGGTTTCACAAGATAATAAGAAATCAACAATGGCTATCATAATGCCTGTTTTTGTCTTCAAAATAGTTGCCTAAACTATCAGACATAGGAAAATCAAACAAAACAACATAATAGACCAATATAAACAAAACAATGAACATAATACAGAACTTCAAAACAAGATAATATTAAATCCAAAATGGCTACCGTAATATATCTTGCTATCTTTGAAATAGCTTTCCATGCGATCAGATATAATTAAATCAAAAAAAACCAGAATAAAACCAAACCAAACAAAAAAATGAAAATGATAAAGGACTTTAAAACAAGATAATAAGGAATTAACAATGGCTACTACCTTCAGAAGGAGATTGCCTCATAGATGCTATATTGTATATTGTTATCTTCTAAACAGATGATCAGATTACTGGCTTTAAGCCTGCAAAATCAATACCTTTTTTTTTAATCTGAAAGCTATATGTACACTCTCCATTATTATTATTATTATTATTATTATTATTATTATTATTATTATTTTGGTACCAGGGATTGAACTCATGACCTTGCACCTGCCAGGCAGGCGCTCAGACCACTGAGCTAAATCCCCAGCCCATCAATACCTTTCTTAATAAACCAGTTTTTCTCATATGACTTAGAGAACTCTGAGAGAAGATTTTTTTTCACATATCTGGAAAGTTATTTTTAATTAAAACATTATCCCTAGGCACATATAATTGACAATTTACCAAGGATATTTTCTGTGGACAAGTATGACAGTACTATTGCTTAATCTGGAACATTTTAGTTAAGGATGAAAGCTATTGGAAAATGTAAGCTGCTCTTAAAATATGATGAATGTACCTTTCAAATCAACATATACTTTCAGAGACAAGTGTTTTGTTTTGGTTAGTTTTGGTACTGGGGATCAAACTTATGACCTTATGCTTGCCAGGCAGGCTCTAACACTACTGAGCTAAATCCCCGGCCCAAGACAGGTGGTTTTTTTTGTGTGTGAAAGTAAAAAACTATGTCAGATGGGCATGGTGATGCATGCCTATAATCCCAGGTATGAGGGAAGCTGAGGCAGAAGGATGACAAGTTCAAGGCCAGCCTGGACAACTTGGCAAGACTTTGTTTCAAAATTTTAAAAAGGCTAGTGTGAAGCTTGGTTGCAGGGTACTTGCCAAGCATGTAAGAGGCCCTGAGTTCAATTCCTAATATCAATAATAATAATAATAATAATAATAATAAAATAAAATATTTTTAAAAGATAACTAGTCAATTCTAGCACGTATTTTGAAAGAGTTTAATAGCAGAGACTCTAAGTTATCCTGCCTATACACATAACCCCAAAGTAGTTGGGTTCCAATAGCTTGAAGAAGGAAGACATGGGAAAAAGATAGCTTAGAAAATAAAAAAACCCAAACTTTCTATCAGGCCTTTTTCATTGGAACTGTGTTTGCTTTTGAACGCCTGTCTGACTAGTCTGCAGAAAGGAGGAAATTGTCAACAGCTCAGAGTTGCCCCCACAGAAAATTTACAGGAAGAAAGATTTGTTTTGGCTTATGGCTTCCATTTAGAAGTTTCATTCCATAGTCAGCTGGCCCCATTGTTTCTGAGTCCCTGGTGAGGCAGTACATTGTGTCAAAGGGTACAGCAAAGCAAAACTGTCCACGTTATAGTGGTGTGAAGGAGGAGAGGAAGTGTGAAAAGGAGGGGTGGAGAATCAGGGCACAAAATGTGCCTTTAAAAGTTTGTCCCCAGTGATCCTTGTCTTCCAACTAAGATGCACCTCCTAAGTTTCACCACCTCCCCATAGTGCCACTAGCTGGGGCACAGCCTTCAACGCTGGTCCTCGGAAGGACCCTCCAAGTCCAACTATAGCAAGAAGGCAGAACACATTGAACAAATACTTTTCCTGAGTTGAAAACCAGCTGTTCTCCCTTCAGATGTCTGTCATTCAATGTGAATTTCTACATTCCTTAAAGAGCTACAGCTTTTGTATAAGGGAGAAAACCTCCTATCAGCTTTCGGAATAGTTAAAGTTGAAGTCTTTAGGCCCCATTACATCAGAGAAGGAAATATGGCCTGCACTTTGAAGTGCTCTGTTTCCTAGGCCTTCCTTATTTGCTGAGAAATTTTAACTCATTCACATTTCTCCTCCAAAGCACATGTCTGAGAAAGAAGTGGAGCAGCACAAAGATACTTTCCCAGTGGAATTCCCAGGTGTGAGCTTCCCAGAATGATGAAGCGCAGCCCTGCTGTCAAGTTCAGGGACTATAACACTGAGCTTTGTTGACACATGCTTTTATTCAGTTTTGCCAAAGGCGGCCTAAATGTAGGGCTAGGTCACAAAATTCTATCTTTATTCCATCTCTTGTCCTGTGTTAAAATAACCTTTTCACACCAAGTCTAATGTGATTTAGGTATAGTGGTGACTGATTCTAGTCTGTCTCAGGTTACGATAGTTAAAATATAGCTGAAATGCATTGTTTTATTTTTCTAATATATATATCCTAGTAGTATATATCCTATATATCCTTTTGATATGTAGGAATGTCTCATATCAATCATATATATGCATGTATTTTCTCAAGAGTTGGAGCCACAGGAAACAATTGAACAGCTATCACTGTTATTCTTGGTTCTGTGCTTGTTTTATGTGCTTAATTTTTATTTTACATACCTGGCTAGTAAGTGCCTTTAATACATACTTAGATGTCTTTCTATCCTCCAAAGTTTACTGTAGGGGTGGATAATAATGTGGCTCCAATAATGTCAGTTTCATTGTCAAGGATATTTGGCATTTCCAGTGATTTTTACAGAATCAAGCAGGTCCATGGTTCTGTGATACTTTATCAATAGTACTTTTTTTTTTGAGACTGGGTCTCCCTATGTAGGTCAGGCTGGCCTTGAACTCACTATAGATAGAGCCCAGGCTGACCCCAAACTCACAGCTATCCTCCTGCCTCAGCCTCTTGATTGCTGGAATTATAGGCATGTGCCACCAGGACCAGCCATTATTAGTATTTTAATCTCATTGATCCCTTGCAAATGACCTGCAGAAGCTCCTTCATTTATGAGTTAAAACTGTACATTCAAAAACACAGCTTCTACCAGTATTAACTGTATGATCAATGTAATCTTGAAGAATTCACGGAAGTTGCTAAGATGCAAGGAAAGGGCATGTGAGAAAATATAGGAATAGATGCTTGACTGATTTGCTGATCATATCTGTATTGCATCTGTTTTGCAATCATGATTATTGATGAGCACTCTGTATATTATTGCTGTATTACATAACATCCTGGATTTTCTGAATAATTTTTATCCCTGCCTTTTTTGACATGTTGAGGAATCAGTATTGCCTGAACCCAGCTGATGTGATTTGTTGGTGGCTATTGTATTTTATTTTAAAGGTTATTGGAGAATGTGTATCCTTAAGAAAAACAATCATTTTCATTGAACTAATTTGATAATATGAGGTCTAATGCAGATATTCCTTGTTTACTGACCTATCTGCTTAATGACTGTTTGGGCTTAAGACAGAGGCACGCTGTTCAGATTTTCAACAACCCACTAAGACTTAGCCTCATTTTTTTTGTAGAGGTCTGTACATCTTGTTGATGGAGCCTCAGTGTCTTTTTTGGTGTAGTATACCTCATTTATACAGTACTGTAATTTTTGCTAATTGTACTGTACAATACTGTAGTTTTATGTTCCATTATACATTATAATATTTTAGGTAAGAATTATGCAAATAAAAGCAAATTCATCAAGTTGGAGTTTCCTCTGACCATCTTTGTTCTGAATATTTTACATACTATATACAATTTTTCATTTAGTGACCAATTTATTTAGCAAACTAGTTGCAGGAATGTGCTCAGCCATTAAAGGAGAAGTGCTTGTACATGCTCTCTGGACAACTTAATTATTCACATGCCAAACTCATGCCTCTGAAATCTCCACTCCTGATTAACCGATTCCCTCTGAACATCAGTGTGATATCTTCAGTTGCTTATTAGATATCTGCCTATGTCCACAAGGACTATAGCCTTACCATGACCCAAACCCAACTTCTTATTTCCGCTGTCTTGTCCAGCCCCTAGACTATTTTTCGGCATTAACTTTCCATCTAGGGGTATAATACCACCATCACCTTGTGTCTGTGTCAGCATCATCTTTCCTCTCTCTGTTATTGTTTCTCAAATCATTTTGCTTTCATTTCCATGGTATGTTGTGACTCTAAATCCTGATGTTGGAGAACCCATGTGGAACCCAGCAGTCTCTCTGAAGTAAGAAGTTGGAGTTGGAGATCCAGGGAGGCTACAGAGCCTAGAATTCACAGAGGAGAATTCTGTAAAAAGAACTTGAGGTGAAGATGGAGGGAGGGAGGAAGAGAGAGAGGAGAGAGAGAGGGAGAGGGAGAGGGAGAAAATGAATATAAACACCAGAGATCTGCAGAGGTTGTCTCTTGAAAAAATACAAACAGATCAATAATTATACATAAGACAAAATTAGTATATAAGACATTAAAGCAGTTAGTGTTATACTCCCTTTGTTCATGCAGCTAGGGGAAAGATGGAAAATTTTAAGTAAAGACATGCAAGATATTTGAAAAGACATAAATCTAACTTCTAGAATAAAAAATACAGTATTGGATATAAAAATATACTGGAGGAGGTTAACAGCAAATTAGGTATCGCTGAAGAAAACATTGAAGAGTTTCAGGGATAGCTGCAGAAATAACCCAATATCATACTCAATCAATAAAAAATTATAAAATAAGTAAAAAATATCCAATTCAAAACACATAGAGAAAAAAAAGACCTAGAAATTAAAAAGAGAGCATCTGTGATCTGTAAGAAAACTTCAGATACCCTAATTTATGTGTAACAGAAGTCCCTCCCCAAAGAAGAGAGCAAGAATGAGAAAAAAGTGAGTAATGACAAAAAAATTTCAAAGTTAATGAAAACTATAAACCATCAGATCCTAGAAGTTCAATAAATCCTGAACACAAGAAGCACGAAGAAAACCACACCAAGAAACAGCACAACCAGAATATCTAAAAGAGTGATAAAGAAAACATTATCTGCATTCCTACTCCACCAGCCAGGCCCTTTTCACTTCTTGGATGAACTTTAACAATAATCTCTAGCTAATCTCCTACTTCTAATTTGATTCCTACCAGAGTTTACCTTTTTACCATTATCAGACAATTATTCACTGCCCACTGAGTAAACTCTAAATCTCTCAGGTTGGCAAGTAAGGCCTTCTTTTTTTAATTTTTTTTTTATTTAAAGAGAAACAAAAGCATGTAAAGGGTAGAGATAATACAGAATTTAAAAAAAGATAATAAGAGATCACTAGTTGATAAATTACATATTGTCCTCTTAGAAATAGTTGTTCAAGTTACAAAATTAAAGCATACAAACTAGATATTCAAACAGTGAGAGTGTAAACAGCTATGCATGTATGAGACTCTACATGTATTTCCATCCTTTCTGTATTAGAGGGAAAAACAAAACATAGCAAGACAAAACAAAACAAATTCCTATAAAAATATGAAACCAAAAAGTCATATAAAAACACAGTACAAGGTGATCTACAATGATTGCTTTGTTGTTTCTTATTATCTTCAATAGACTTGTCTATATCATCAGCCATAAATAAATATAGCAGTATAATTGAATATAGCAGTACATAACAATATTAGTAAAAATAAAACATTGTAGACAGTATAAAACTTCAAAGGCAGGTAATAATCAAACCAGAGTGGAATCTTGTCATCTTCAGTGCAGTTGCCTATACTCTCAGACTTGATACTATCAATCATAACAGCTTTGAATAAAATCTATCGATACAAAACAGCAATCTAACAAACCAGATTCGATTATGATCAGTCATGGTAAAACAGTATAGGTTTTACAGAACTTTAGATTAAGTTAATAGGAAATTAAGGATGATTACCATACTATATTCTGTTATTTTGGGGATTACTGTCTGTGCCCTCAAATCTAGTACAGGTAGAATGACTGGAATAGAATATAATACATCTAAGCAGAGTAGTGAGTAATGTGGGTTTTAAATCCTGGTGCACTATTAACAAAATAGTGTATCAAGGCCATCTATGTTAGAGATTCTAGCCATCCTTCTGACTCATTTCTGCTATGCTATTTTTCTGCCTTTGTTTGTCTAGTTTTCTCCTTCATTCTACTGCCTGCCCCACTCATTGAGGCCTTTCTGCCACTGTTTGTAAAATCCTGGTATTTTTTTTCTCTCTCTAGAATGTCCTTCAGTATTCTCTGTAGGGTTGGATTGGTGGTCACAAACTGCCGGAGTCCAGCTGCAGCAGGCCTAGGGTTTCCCAAAGGTGGACAGGGAGTCGGCGAGTGAGAGACAGAAGACACTGCACACCAGTCTGTGAGTGAATCTGAATCCGCTTTATTTTTTAGAAGCTGGAATATATATATGCTAACCGTGGCAGCAACCCCCAGCCCCAAGCAGGAAGCGCCCCAGGCTTAGGGCCAGGCAGGGACAATCCTAAACAATAGGTTTTAATTAACCTCAACCCCAAGCGGGAAGCGCCCCAGGCTCAGTAGGTGTTAATTAACTCTTTTCACCTTTGTAACATCTCAATCTTGTTACTTAGTTAGCTTGGGAAATGTAAGCCGTCACACCTGGATGCCTGCAGGAGGAAGAGATGTGTGAGGCTATTATGCCACTCCCTACATTGTTTCCTTTATCACTTATGGGAGCATGGCAGTTCCTGTGAGAACAGCGCCTGTCTTAGGTCAAGGACTCTTCATATGAACCCAACCAGGCCTTACCTGTCATGGGCCTGCAGGACAGCAATTGGTCCTGTGCCTGTCTTAGGCAGCTGGTGGCATAACATATGTGTCCTAGTTGCCCGTCTTTGGCTGCCTGTAGGACAGCGCCTGTCTTGGGTCAAGGACTCTTCATATGAACCCAACCAGGCCTTACCCGTCATGGGCCTGCAGGTCCTGTGCCTGTCTTAGGCGGCCAGTGGTGTAACATATGTGTCCTAGTTGCCCATCTTTGGCTGACTGTCCAGTGTCTCAGGGCAGTTGTCTCACAGGAACCCCGCAAATCCTCCTCCATGAGCTCTCCCACCCAAAGCTCCGGCATAAACTCTCTCACACTACTCACAGAAGGCAAAACCCCACAATCAGTCCTCACAAAGGGGTTATCTAGAGGGCCTCCAGCAACCCCCCTGGAGTCTCCACCCTCGACTCCATATTGAGCATTACATAAAAACATACACATGTGAACTACACAAATTACAATTATCAGTACAAAACATTCCAAGATCCCTGTGCCCAATTCCCACATGCGGTGTCCTTTTCCTGGGGAAGTGATTGTCACAAGGCGTGGATGGACTAGGACGTGGTATGGACAGAAAAGGGCACTGCAACAAACTTCCCCAGTTCCTCTTTGTCATGGAAGCATCTTGTTTCTCCATTAATTTCTAGTGACAGTTTTGCAGGGTACATCAATCTGGGCTGGAGGTTATTTTCTTTCAGGGCTTGGAATACTTCGTGCAAATAAGGCCTTCTTAGCACAGGTTAAGTCTGACTATTTTCTCTCTAAACTCCACATTCTTTGCTCCCACACTTGTTCCCATGCTCCAGCTACAGGGAACCATTTGTAGAAAAAAGTATATTGTTCTGGTTTCTGTGTCTTGTGCTTCTGCCTGTTTGAGAAAACTCTTCATTTCCTTGGAGTGCAAATGAGCCACTGGTTTAGTAATTCAGAGGCTGAGGCAGACCTCAGGGAAAACATTTTCAAAAGAGTGTAAAGGGAAGATAAGAGACATATTACCAAGGTTAGATAAAATGATAACATACAGAAAGGAAAAGCGGTTAAATTTTGATTGTAAAAGGAAATAAAGTGGAACTTGAGATGGATGGTGAAAAAAGGGACAAAAAATGACAAGTCAAAGAGAATAGAGAAAGACAGTCCTGATGAGTTTTGTCCAAGTGTCCTATTTCTACAAATAGATGAGTAGCAGAGAGAAACAGGCAAGGAGGTGTCTAGTGGAAGTGTGAGTTTTGAACATGGAGGGACTTCTTTTAGTGAGAATGAAATAAAGCATGAGTGAGGGCTGGCAAGGATAGAGGAAATTATTGACATTACAGTTTTTATGGATCCTATGTAAGACTTAGGAAAGTAAAATCTCTGAGTAGGAAAGAGACCTAGAAAGCTAAATATTTCATAAATTTGTATAATGGAAATTAACAGTTCTACATAAAAGTAGAGAAAGTAATAGAATGAATCCCATTTAACTGGGGACTAGGACTTAAATGGGAGTTGGTAAGGAAAGAATTAATGAGTTGCACCTGTGAAGTAAGTGTCCATTTTAATGAGGTCACCTGTCCAAACTACTACTTGAATTTGCTATGTTGAATTTCTCCAAAAGCAAATTGCCTTTTCTAAAACAAAAAAATTCAATTATGAACACATTTATCTCAAAATTTAAATAAATCCTATGGTTCTTTCTTTATTTTATAGAATGCAAAAACACCAAATATTCTGTGATGGTGAAGAATTTTTAATGATTCTGAATAACAAGTTTGCTTCACTTTGTTAGTTAATGTTTACATATAGTTCAACCACTTATAATACAAGATTTTTGACCACTTATAATACAAGATTTAAACTGCTATTATAGAGACTTGAAAGATCTTAATGCATTAGCTATGTATTTCTTCCTCTTGTGGCAACATGGACAGCAATAATGCTACAAAGAAACATGAACTTTGAGGGCTAGACAAATAGCTTTCTCTGCTGTATCATCTTTAGGCTTTGTCATGATCCCAGGGGCAGATGTAAATTTTGCAAATCCCAAAGCTTGTAAGAATTTGAAGGTCCTCTTTAAGTAAAAGAATACATAATTATGAATATGAAATTAAGTACAGGGATCTGAGCAAATGAAGGTCACTACAAAAACTTTACTTAGTTTTGCAGAAGATCCAACTCTGAGTAGGCACCTGCTTCCAGGCAATATTTATTTATTTAAGCTCAAGTTACAGCTGGGACCTAAGTATGCCTCCAAAGGCTCATTGCCTTGGTTGTCAGTTTACAAGCTTTTGGGAACTGTTATGGTTTGTGTCTATATGTCCCCCAAAGCCTCATGTAGTCATAGAGGTTTTTTGGAGGTGAAGCACCATGTTCCAGAATGGTGGCAGCTTAAACAATTTTTTCCTCAGAACTGGATTCAAGGTCTGGGAATATAGCTCAGTGGCAAAGTGCTTGCCTGGCAAATGCATGGTCATAAGTTCGATTCCTTGCATCAGAAGAAAAAAAAAAAAAGAACTGGATTCAGAGTTCCCAGCTATCCAGGCACCGGACTCTTACAGCCAAGAGAGGAAAGCCTGGCTATTGCTTCAGCTGGCAGCAGACCTTGACATCATCTACGTGGTGCTGGTTTTAGATGCATGCAGAATGGAAGAGTTGTGAGGTCAGCAAAGCTTCCATCCAGATTTTATAAGAAGCCCCTGAGAGGGCAGTGCATGAAGGTGTGAATGTGATACCAAAAGTACAATGGAGATCCCAGAAACTTAGAAAAGCCAGGAATATGGATCATCTAAGGAAAACTGCAGAGGGAGCAAAGCAGACCTAAGACAAAAGCTATGGGAGCTAAAACCACCAAAAGTGCTGTTGGGTGGATCCACCCAAGCCTTTTGGAGTTTGCATCTTCCCACAAATTTCCTTGGATACTGCACATGGCACACAGGACTTAATGTTTGCCCTGATGGATTTTGGACTTGCTTTTTGCTTGTAATTTTTGGAATGGAAATGTTTATCTTGTGCTGTTGAATATTGGAAGTGTTTAACTTTCTTTCTTTTCATTTGTACAGGTGTTTATAACTAAGAGTTTGCCTTAGATCTCAGAGGAAACTTTGGATTTGAACTTTTCACCAGTGCTGAAAGTGTTAGGACTTCGGTAACTCTTGGAGATGGTCTAAATGCTCATTGCATAAAGGGATGTGCATGAGTCTTTGGAGGTCCAGGGATAGAATGTTATGGTTTGTGTCTAGTTGTCTCCACAAAGCCTAATGTGGTCAAAGAGTTTTGTTTTTGTTTTTTTGATGTGGCTGGATTTTTTTTGAGTGTGACCTATTTGTAGTGCAATGCTTGGATTAAAGGTGCTGGGATTAAGGGTGGGTGATTGCTAGGTCAGTCCAGTAATTAGATTGATACCACCCTAATCCCAGGAGTCTGGATAACACATAAGAGACAGAAAGAGTCTCTCTCTCTCATTTTCTCTCTGTTTTGTTTACTCACTCACTCACTTGTTGCTTCTGCTGTTTTCCACTGTCATGAGTTGTTGCCCCTCTGCCATGTGCGAGACTGCCTTGGAACCAGCCAACTATGGACTGAAACCTCTACAAACTGTTGGTTAAATTACTTCTTCCTCCCTTAACTTGTGGATATTGGGCATTTTGTTCCAGCAATGAGAAAAGTAAGCCAGGAACTGACTGAATCATGTGGGTGCTGATTCATTAATCTATTGATGAGTTTCTATGGGACTATTAGGAGATAGGGCTGAGATGAGGGAGTGGGTCATGTGAACTTGTCTTTGGGAATGATATCTAGTCTGCAGCAACTTCCTTTCTGGCTCTCTTCCTTCTCTCTTTGCACCCTAGCTACCATGAAGTAAGTTCCTTTTCTCTTACTGCCATTCCACCATGGTATTTTGCCTCTTAAAAGGCAAAATGGAGCTTAAAACACTGTAGCCAGCTGTCCATGGATAGAAACCTCTGAAACTGTGAACCAAAATAAACTTTTGCTACTTTAAGTTGAATTTCTCAGGTATTTTGTCAGAGAGATAAAAAGATGACTAAACAGATGATTAAACTGTCATACTATAATTGGTCTGAAATGAGTTCAAAATAGTTTGGCATAGTAGGAGTTCCTAACAGGAATGAAGGATTGAGAAAAGGGAAAGAGGAATATTTATTGGAGTTATCCAATAAAGGTTTCATAAAGAAGGCATAGCCAGAACCCAAAGAATGTGTAGGACTTAGAAAAGCACAATGAAAGGAAAAGACTACTACTGGTGATATATTCACATATACTGAGTTTTGAAAGTAGGAATAAGCAGAGAGTTTGGGACATGCAAGAATACTTGGACTAGAACTAGTCTCAAGACTGGGGAATAACAGAATATTAGGCAGAGACAAATGATGAAATGTCCTGCTGAGGTGCCAGAGTGAGGCAATGGATTGATGAGGTAGGTTGAGAGTCAGCAAAGCAAAGCAAAGCAGTAAACTGGCCAGATCTGGTCCCCTTCTTGTTTTTGTAAATAAAATACTATTGAAGTACAGTTATGCCCACTCTTTACATATTGGAGTAGACACTTTCCTGCAAGCAGAGTTGAGCAGTTGCCACAGAGACCTTATATAAAAAGTCTTTGTAGGGCTGGGGATTTAGCTCAACAGTACAGGTGCCTGCCTGGCAAGCAAGAGGTTATTAGTTTGATCCCTGTACAGAAAGAAAGAAAGAAAGAAAGAAAGAAAGAAAGAAAGAAAGAAAGAAAGAAAAAGAAAGAGCCTTTGTAGAAAGTTTGTTGATCCCTGAGATCAACAGACAAGATTTAAGGAAAGTGGGATCTTAGAGAAAGAGTATCCAGTTAATCAAAATCTGTAAACTAAGATTAGCCAGGTGTGGAGTACACACCTGTAATCTCAGCATTTGGGAAACTGAAGCAGGAGGATCACCAAGAGATTGAGGCTAACCTAGGCTACATAGTGAGTTCAAGGCCATTTTGAACAACATAATGAGATTGTGTTTCAAAAAAGAAAAAAAAAAGATTTCATGTAAACAAACATTAATTCAAGATGTAAGTTTTTGGGAAGATGGCAGATTGATAGGTAGCAGGGTAGAGAGCCTCTCTAAGAGAAACAGCTCAGACACTAGAATTTAATACCATGGAGAAGACCAGATGAAAGGAGAGGGAGTCTCATGACCCAGGAAGAAACTGAGGAAAAAGAAAATGAAAAAGAAAAAGAAAGAAAGACAGAAAGAAAGAGGACAGAAGGCTAGTCCCATGCTGTGCTGGCTGCTTTGGAGTTGGATGACTCACAGTTTTGCTTAAGTCATGGTCATGCCAAAATCAGGGGTTGGTGAGGCGAAGGCCCCTGGTGGAAGGATGCCCCGCAATGGAGAGTGGAACCAGTGTGGAGAGCTGCACTGACCTGCAGTGAGTGCTCAGAATTTGGTCTTGCGGGGGGAGGTGATCGGCTGAACAACATATTGGAGTTGAGCAGGATGGTCCTGAACCTGGAACTGCAGTGGCATTAGTCGGCCACTCCTGGCCCAAAGCAGACTGGTGGGATCTACTTGGGCTTGGTCATGCCTCTGGCCAGGATCCAATAGCCAGGGACAAAACTGTCCCGAACCTGTGACATCTGCATGTCACAGACTAATGTGGTGAAGGCACTCTCTGATTGATTGACTCAAAGGAGAGGAGACAACCCACATCGCTCCTGCATGCACCTCACAGATCAATAGCAAACTAGAGAGGGCAGCAATCCTCTAGCCAGCATACTTCAGAAAAACTGTAAGCAATATGGAAAGGGCCTGAGACCCCCACCATACACCTGTCTGAAAGAAACCAGAAACATGACAAGAGAAAGAAACAAGGAAAAGCCTCCAGCCACTGATCCAGGGAAAATAAGTCCAGAAGAGGTAAATACAGAGGAGATCGAGGGCAGCAAACATGCAATATCAGACATGGCATCAGCTGACATAAAGAAATATCTTTGTGACATCATAAATGAACTTAAAACTGAAATTCTAATTCAAGTGAAGCAAGATATAAGAAGACTAATAAAAGAAATGCTAAGAAACTCTCAAGAAGACACAGATGGAAGAATGGAGGAACCCAGAAAAAGGAGAGAAACCTTTCATGAAGAATATAAAAAAAAACTAGAATACATGAAACAGATTCAAAGAGATTACCAGGAAATTAAAAATTCCATTGAAACCTGGCAAAACTGTTTGACAGAAACTAAAGTTAGACTTTCAAAACTTGAAGATAGATTTTCAATATGTGATCATGAAAGGAAGGATCTCTTAAAAATAACAAGAAACCAGGAAGTAACAATACAAAGGCTAGAAGACGACAAGAGGATCTATAAATTAAGAATAAAAAATGTGAATAAAGAAGCAGTGATAAACACAAAGGAAATACAAAGGCTATTCACAGAAATAATTAAGGCAAATTTCCCAAGCATAGGAAAAGGAAATGATACCCAGATATATGAGGCATACAGAACTCCAGCCAGCTACAACCAAAACAGATCTACACCCATACATAAAATAATCAAGATCCCAGAAATCTATCACAAGAACAGAATATTAAAAGCTGTCAGAGAAAAGAAACAGATCACCTATAAAGGAAAACCCATCAAAATCACGACAGACTTTGACACAAACCATCAAATCAAGAAGAGCTTAGAGCAAAGTATTCTAAGCCCTGAAAGAAAATAATCTCCAACCCAGATTGATGTACCCTGCAAATCTGTCTCTCAAAATTAATGGAGAAACAAGATGTTTCCATGACAAAGAGGAACTTGGGGAGTTTGTGACCACCAATCCAAACCTACAAAAAATACTGAAGGACATTCTAGAGAGAGAGAGAAAAAAAAATCACCAGGATTCCAGGAACAGTGGCAGAGAGGCCTCAATGAATGGGGCAGACAGTGGAATGGAGAACAGTAGACAACCAACGGCAGAAAAATAGCAAGGAAGAGATGAGGCAGAGAAGGTTGGCTATAATCTGTAACACAGATGGCCTTGATACACTAACAAAAAGAAACACAGGCAGAGTAGATGAGGAGATAGGGTCCATCGAGATGCTCTGAATAGGAAATATAATCAACCTGAAAGTGGGTTAATGAACTGAAAGTCAAAGATGAGAAAATAATGCTCTATGTGACAAGGAACCAGAGAGAAATAGGGACAGCAGCAGATAGGTTGGAAAGTCATGACACTTTTATGCAGTGAAGAACTACTCAGCTATAAGGAAGGAAAACCTTGAGGGTTTAGTAGGTAAAGGAATACAGCTCAAGATCAAGCTCAGGGATAAAAAGGTTCAGAACCCCTTAGGTAGATAGTGGGTTGCCCCCCTAATCTAAAAACTAAAGGAGTTCATGGGACCCAAAATGTACAAAGCACCCTGTGAAAGTGAACAGGTAGAAATTGTCTAAAAAAGGAAGGCAGAGGACATTGTTAATAGTGTATCAGGATTTAAAATCCACATTATTCTTATTGCTCTGCTTAGTTTGATTTTATTCTGTTCCAGTCTGTCTACTCGCACTAGATTTGAGGGGACAGATAGCCAGCCCAATAATATCAGGATATACCACAGTAATTGTCCTTAATTTCCTATTAACTTAAACTGAAGCCCTGTATTACTTACACTCTCTTACTATGACTGATCTTATTTGAATTTGGTTGGATTGCTGTTTTGTCATGATTGATTTTATTTGAATCTGGTATGCTTGATAGTATCAAGTCTGAGAGTAGAGATAACGACTCTTAAGATGACAAGATTCAATAGATACCCATTCCGGTTTGTTAACTGCTTTTGAAGTCCTATAATGTCTCCAATGTTTTGTTTTTATTAATGTTGCTATGTACTGCTATGTTTAATTATACTATGCTTGATGATATAGACAATTCTATTGAAAATAACAAGAGACATCATAGTAACTACTGTAGATCACCTAGTATTGTGGTTTTATATGTATTTTACGTTTTGTGTTTTTCTAGGCATTTGTTTTGTTGTCTTGATTTGTTTTTCCCTCTAATACAGAAAGGATAGTTATACATGTAGAGATTCATGCATGTGTAGAACTTCTAAACAGTTTATGAGAATTGATTATATAATGCATGATGTAATGAACAGATACTTTGAAGAAAAAGACACTAAGATATCCAGTGCTAATTCTGTAGCGTCATGATATAAAATCTAGCAATACTATTATTCTCTGTTCAGAGTGATATTAGTCTGTTTTCTTTTGTTTAATTTTAACATATGTAAAGGTATGGACAGCTATTTTGGAGAATGAGAAACATTATGGCAGCCATTGTTGACTTCCCTATTGTCTGGTCTTGAAGACCTAAAATGCCTTCATCATCCTGTTCTGATCAGTTTAATACTATTTTGTTCAGTATGAATTCATGGTGTGTGAAGATATGGACGACTATTTGGAAGAAAACAAGGGACAATATGATAGACAATGAAGATTTCCGGTGGTCTTGCTTTGAAATCTGTGTTTCTTAAATTGTTTTCTTATGATCTGTTTTGTTATGTTTAATTTTACCCTCTTTAAAAAAAATGTAAGTTTTTGGAAAATTTCACATCTAGATGATGAATCTCCTAGGTCAAAGAACAGGGACTATAAAATCCCCTAATAAAAAGAGAATTAAAGTTTTATTGGAGGCCATTTTGAAACATTTGATATGTTTACAGCTTCTTCAATAAAGCTGAAAGGCAGGTTTAGCAAATGTTAATTGAAACATTTTCCTTGTTTGCAGAGAATATGCCTCAAGGGATAATTTAAATTGAAATGCATCTGCTTGTCTTGCTTTGGCAGTCTTTAAGCCACTATTTGCTTTTCCCTGGAGTTCTTTTCCCACATCTTTTACAAACCAATTGAAGCCAATTTTCTATGTGATTAAAATCAAATAGTTTGTGTGGAGCAGCCCTTTAACACAGCTGTTTCTCCTTAATTTAGGACATTTTTACAGAGTGCTATTTTCCGCCTAAAACTCTCACTGGTACAAGCACTTGCAAATTAACATGGCCAGCAAACTTTTTACAAGGCTTAAACTTTCCTGAGCAGTATCCTTTCTGCTATATTGATATCCCAGAAGTACCCTCAAGTTCAATAAAATGTTGGTATATATTCATTTTTTTATTGCACCCATGAATTTACAGCACAAAACCAGGTGAGATTATTATACCTATGGAGTTATACCTAGCAAAGAAAAAAAAAAATTTCAGATGAAGATGTTTCTTCTTTAAAAAATGACTTGAGCTTGGGATTTAGCCCAGTTGCATAAACACCTGGCACCAAAAATAAAATAAAATAATTTTAAAAATGACTTGAAATTTGTGTCCTCTTTCCCACATCTTCACTGAAGTCCTACAGTGTACATGGTAGAAGAGACACAAAGAAGTGTAAGATCTACTTATTGTTCTCTTACATTCTACAGCAGTATCTCTTAAACTTTTTGGATTCATGACCTTGTGCTTACCAGGCAGGCACTTGTGTGGCTGAGCTGTAGAATTTTTTTACTATGGAAAATTTGTTTATATGAATTTTATCTCTTGATATTTACCATATTAGAATATGAGGATGAGAAAATGTTCATTCATTCCTTAAAAACAACAACCCCCCCCAATAATATGCCTCTTACTAGTACAAAAAAATCATAGAACTATGGAGTTCATCAATTTTGCAAGATGCAAGGTGTATAAAAAATCAGTTGTATTTCTATTTACTGGGCTGAAATCATGGACACAAAATTTTAAAATACCATTGTAGTATTATGTATAATTTTTCAGTTTACTGCTGATTCTCACTTACTATAAATGCACATTTACTATATAATTCTAATTTACTACTTAGATGTAAAGCTAACAAGCCATGTACAGGACTTGTATGCTGAAAACTACAGTGATGAAAGAAATTAAAGATCTAAATAAATGGAGAGGGATGCAGCTCAGTGTAAGGCCCTAGGTTCAATCCCCATTACAAACAAACAAATAAACAGTGCATTCATCAGCTAACACCTGTCATTCACAAATTAACTTGGCTCAGAATTTCAGCCCATGATTAGCTGGCTCCCTGGCAGGGACATCATGGTTGAAAGGCCTTGTGGAGTGAAGCTGCTCACTTCATGGTGGCTGGGAAGCAGAGCACAGGGGAAGGGTGTTAGCTGAGATGTGCTTTCCAAAGGTGTGCCCCCAGTGACCCACCTCCACCAATTAGGCCCCACCTTTTAACAGTATATTCAGTTGTGAACATCAGTAAAACATTAATCCACTGATGAGTATAGTATGCCCATCATTCAGTCACCTCTCCAGTAGTGAAGTTGACAATTAAGATTAACTGGTACAGATGCGCAACTTTATTCATGGATTAGAAGACTTAGTACTATAAAGATTTGATTTTTCTCAAATTAATATACAATTTAATTCAATTCCTATCAAAATAGCAGAATTTTTAAATGGTAGAAATTGACAAAATTACTCCAAAATTTACTTAGGCAAAGGAATCAGAGTAGTTAAAACAGTTTAGAAAAAAGAATAAAGTGAGAGGAATCAGACTATCAAATTTGTAGATTTATTACCTAGCTAAAGTAATTAAGAGTATGAAAATTTTATGCAAACTAAAAACTATAGTAAAATCCTAAAGCAGTATATATAGAGGAAAGTGTTAAGAATTATTGTTGACTGACAATTATAAACAATACAAACCATAAAACAATTTAATGATGGTTTAAAAGTACAGGAAGAAAAGGGTAAACACAAAATTCCACACTTAATGGAAACATTTTTCAAAATAAGGTGAAATAGGTGTGGTGACACATACATGCATGATCCAGCACTCTGGAAGGTTAAAGCAAAAGGATCACAGTTTGAGCCTAGCACGGACAATTTAGCAACTTAGCTTGACTCTGTCAGAGACAGGAAGAGAAGCTTTATTGTTCGAGAGGAAGGAGAGAAAGAAAGAAAGAGATTAGGGTGAAATAAAGACATTTAGAGAAAAATGCAGCCTGAGAGAATTTGTTGCTGACAGACTTGCAGATTGAGAAATATGTAAGGAGGTTCTTCAAGGAGAATGAAAATGCTACCAGCTGATGCTAGATGTGAATTTGGATCTACAATATGAATTAAGGGCATCAGAAATGGTAAATTTAAATATTTCTCCCTCATAGCTTAATTTCTTTAAAAGTAATTAACTTTTAAACAAAAACAATAAAAGTGTACCATGAGATAAATCATCTATAGAGCCAGAGGGTTAGCTCAGAGGCTTAAGTGCCTAACTGGCAAGCGTGAGGTCGTGAGAGTTTGATCCCCAGTACAAAAAAAAAAAAGTCTATATAAAGTAAAAAGGTAGGCGGAGGAAAATGGAGGTATTCCTCATAAGATTTTTGTTTGTGTGTTTTTGCTGTACTAGCCTCACACATGCTCAACAAGGGCTTAACTATTAAACCCCATGCCTAGTCTTCATCAAAAGGTTTTCAAGTTACACATAAAATAGTCAAAACTTTTTGAAAGAACTGAAGGCCCAGAAATAAACTCATATATCCTGGTCACCTGATTTTTACAAAGGTGCCAGGACTACTGAATAGAGAAAGAACAATCTTCTCAACAGATAGTACTGGGACAACTGAATATACATGTATAGAAGGATGAAGTTAGATCCCTATCTCACATCATTTATAAAAGTTAATTCAAATTTGATAAAAAAAATCTAAATATGAAGGTTAAAACTACAAAATTCTTGGGAGGAAACATAAAAATCTACACGGTCTTACATTAGACAATGGTTTGTCAGATATGGCACCAAAAACACAAGCAAGGAAAAAATAAGTACACCGGATTTCATCAAAATTAGAAGCATTTTGTCTTTGTGAAACAGTATAAAGTAACAAGACAGCTCACATATAGATGTTAAAAGTCTAGTATTCAGAATACAAAAAGAACAATTACAATTCAACAATATAATGGCAAATATCTCATTCAAACAATGGGAATAGCATGAGAAAAGACATTTCTCCAACAAGCGTATATACATGGGCAAAAAACACGGGAAAAATGCTTAGCATCACTGATCATTAGGAAAACACAAATCATAACCACAATGAGCTATACTTTCACTCACTAGGATGACTGAAATAATAATTTTAAAAAGAGGATTAATGAGTATTGATAAGGACATGAAGAACTTTGAACCTTCATACATAGCTGGTAGAATATAAAATTCTGCAGCTGCCATGAAAAAGTAGCTTGAAAATTCCTTAAAAAGTTAAAAATAGAATTATCATAAGACTCAGCTGTTCCACTCCTAGTTATATACTCAAAAACACACACAAAATATATATTTACAAAAAGTTATGCATATTCATCACAGTGGAAACACTTTATGCCTAACAGTGATGAATGTACACTCAAAATGTGTTGTACATGTACAATATTTCAAAAGAAATGAAGTACTATTCTATGCAACATGAATGAACCTAAAAAGTGAAAAGTGGAAGAATTCAGATACAAAAGGTCACATATTACATGATTCCATTAATATAAAAGGTCCAGTAAAATGAACTCATAGAGACAAAAAGTCTACTAGTGATTGCTACCAATAGAATATAACAGTGGAGAAATGAAGGCTAAATGCTGATAGGTAAGGAACTTCTTTTATGGGCGATGTAAATGCTCTGGAATTAGACAGTGATAATGATTACATGACACAGTGAATATGCCAAAAACCACTGAAGTATATACATTAAAACAGTATATCTTATGTGACAGGAATTATGTCTCAGTAAGCAATATTTTAAGCCAGGAATGGTGGCACATACTTATAATCTCAGTGCTCTGGAAGGCTGAGACAGGAAGTTTGCAAATTCAAGCTCACCCCCCAAAAAACTTAATTTTGTATCAAAATAAGATTTTATCTCAAAATAGAAAATAAAAAGAACTAGGAGTGTAGCTCAATGAAAACGCTCTGGGTTCAATCCCTGGTACCTCAAGATAAATGAATAATTAATGAAGTAAATAAAATGTCTAAAAAGCAGACAGCAAGAAAATATACTTAAATCTAACCATATCAATAATTGTCTAAAATAGAAATAGATTGGCATGGCTTAGTGATGGCATTATAATACCTAACTTCAAAACTTACTACAAACTAATAATAACCAAAGGCACATGATTGATATAGGCATAAAAACACACAAAAACACAATGAAACAGAATAGAGAACCCAAAAGTAAATTCATGTATTTGTAACCAACTGATTTTCAACAAAGGCCACAAGAATTGAAGTCTCTTCAATAAATGGTGATAGGGAAAGTAGATATCTATATGCAGAAGAAAGAAACTAGACCTCTACCTCACTGTATATAAAGTCAACACAAATAGATAAGAATACTTAAATATAGGATCCAAAACTGTGAAACCACCAGAAGAAAACATAGGAGAAATGCTTCAGAACATTGGTCTGTGCAGATATTTTGTATATGACCTCAAAAACACAGGTGACAAAAGCAAAGAGACACCAGTATTCTAATGTTTATTGTAGCACTATTCACAACAGTAAAAAGATGGAATCTCTCTCTCTCTCTCTCTCTCTCTCTCTCTCTCTCTCTCTATATATATATATATATATATATATATATATATATATATATATATATAGACTATATATCAAGGTTATACATAGGCTATATAGAGAGACTATATATATATATATATATATATATATATATTCAGCCAAAAAAGGAAAAAAATTCTGACATTTGCAGCAACATGGATTGAATTGAAGGATATTACATTAACTAAAATAAGACAGGCATAGAAACACAAATACTGCATGTTTTTCTTACATGTGAAGCCTAAAAACTTGGCCTCAAAGAAGAAGAGAATAGAACAAGGGTTACCAGAGCTTTGGAAAGGAGACTGGGAGGGGAGGATAGAAAAAGATTGGTTAACAGGTATAGGAGTGTAGTGAGATAAGAGAAATAATTTTGAATGTTTTATGGCACAGTAGGATACCTATGATTGATAACAGTTAATTGACTATTTGAACATAGTTAAAAGAGAGGATTTTGACCTTCCAACACACAAAAATTATATATGTTTGAGGTAAGATATGCCAGTTACCCTGTTCTAATCTATAGACGTTGCATACACATATGGAAATGTGATACTGTATCCCATAATATGCACAATCACTATGTGTCAATTAAAAATAAAAATGGACAGACATGGGCTGTATGATTATAATCTAGGTACTTAGAAAGCTGAGACTGGAGGATCACATGTTCAAATCCAGCTGGCCCACATGGTGAGACCTTGTCTCAATAATAAAAGTGCAAGTACCTTAAAAGGAAGATTCTTTAAAACACATGGCTTCTGGAAGAAAAAAGGCAAAAGATAAACAAAGAAAAACTGATACAAATGTAAACTGCACAGACATTTGGAAAAAATGAAAAATATGTACCAAATGGCATACATGAGAATAAACTCCAAATATTATAGATCTAAATGGAAATAATAAAATCATGTTCTAGGAGAAAACATGGATAAGCTTTACATTAACCTCAAAGTTGGAAAAGTTTCCTAACTATAATAAAATCCAGAACCTTAAAGAAGAGATTGATAAATTTCACTATTTTTAAACTTTTTCAGGGAGCAGGAGGTATAGCTCAATGGTAGAACACTTTCCTAGCATGTGCAACACCATCAGTTCAATGAAAATAAAATTTAAGCTGTTCCAAGCCAAAAAAAATTAATAAAGTCCAAAGGAAATTGACATACCAGCAAAAATATTTACAACATATAGCACAGACAAAGGGCTAATATTGCTAATAAATAAGAAATTCTTAAAAGTTGAGCAAGGCCTGGAGATGTAGTCTAATAAGGTAAAGTGCAATGTCAGAATTTGCATGGCTGTGGGGGTCCAGCCTCAGTACTAAAAAACCAAAACAAAACAAAAACAGTAGAAAGGGAAAAAAACCACCCTGAAAATGGGAAAAAGACAAATGTGTAATGACTTCACATCCACAGACAAAAGATACTAAAACAATCCTCAATGTATGAAAAATACTTAAAGTGACTCATAATTAGTGAGGTCAACCAAAACAACACAGTTATCATTTCATTTCTTATCTATCAGATTGTCATAATTAAAAGGTGTGGCATTACATTCTCTTTTCATAGTTATAAGAAACAGATACTCTCTTACATTGCTGACAAGAATGCAAATTAGTACAGTCTTTTGGAGGGAAAGTCATAATATATAACAAAACTACATATGTACTTTAATAGTTTTAGTGAAGTATATTTTATAAATCAACCCATTTACAGAGTATACCTCAGTGGTTTTTAGGATATTCACCCAAGTTGTGCAACCATCACCACAATTTAATTTTAGAACATTCCAACACTCCAAAAAGAAATCCTTTAGACATCAGTGGTTATACTGTGTTTTTGTCCCACCAACAGGCAATCATTAATCTATCCCAATGCATTTGCTTATTTTAATGCTTTTGACTCTTCAAACTTAAGAATTTCCAGCAATTTGAAAATATATATGCACATAATTATTCACTGGAGCAATTTTTGTATCTGTAAAATATTGTAAACAACCTAAATGTTCATAGACTGGATGTATAAACCAAGATGTATAAATCAAACCACATGAAGAGGTATTAGGCACTTATAAAACAGTAATTGGGATTTGTCTACTAACTAATATGGGCTAATTTTCATGACACACTATTAAGTAAAAGACAAGCAAAATGCTAAACTGTCTACTGTATTTGTCATGACCTGATTCTGTCTCAACAAAGTATATATGTTGAAGTCCTAATCCCCAGTATCTCAGAATCTTAGTATTTAGACAGATGTTTCAAAGAAGTGAGCAAGTTAAAATAAGGCAGTTGGTATATGTCTTTCTAATCTGATTTGTATCTTTATGAGAAGAAATTTGAAAACACAGAGACACCAGGAGTGTATGCACAGAGGAAAGATCACATGAACACATAAGGAAAAGGCACAACTGTAAGCCAAAGAGACAATCCGGAGAAGAAACCAAACCTGCCAACAACTTGACTTTGGACTTTCAGTCCCCAGAATATGAGAAAATAAGTATCTGTTGTTTAGATCACTAACTCTGCAGTTTTTACTATGGTCTACCAAATTAATATAGTACATATCACTTTTTGTAAGAAATAAGGAAAAAATATTGTATGTATGTGCTCTATGCAAAGGACATAATGGAAAGCTAAACAGAAATTAATGGAATTGGTAACTGACAGAGAATTGGAAAGAACGGGAGATGGAATAAAATAATAGAGATAAAGGAGGAGAAATTCTTAACTAAGTGTTTTATTGCATAGTTCTTATTCTCAAAACTATGGTATTGTGTGCCTACACACACACACACAAAGAATTTTTAAAAATCAACCAGGTTGTGAGAGGAATCTGATATGAGATATAGAAGTAACAGGTGAACCAAACTTTACTATAAATGAGTAATATAATCTCACTAAAGTGGCTAGAGAAAAAAAGAACTAAAGAAACTATGGAAGATAGTACAGTAATACTTTAGTTTATGAATGCTTCTGTTGGCAAACAATTCGATTTGCAAACAAAAGAGTTCAGCAAAATTTTACTTCCATTTGCAAACTCTGCATTGAGTAACAAACACAACCACAGCCATCTTCCCTAAGCAAACACAAATGTAGCCATCTTCCCTAAAAGTGTAAAATAAATTAATTTTGTAAACTGAGGCACCAATGTATATAGAATATAATATTATACAATAGAGACAAAATAAAAATATTGTGTACAAATAGTATAATTAGTCTGTTTATTTCTCATAGGCACTGGAGGGGAGGAGGGATAGAAGAGTAGAGGAATGGAAAAAAATTCATAGAGGTATGAGTTAGCAATCATGAAATTACCTTTATGTGTATACAAGGATTTAACTTTATGTGTACACCAGGATTGAACAAATAACTGTATTTAATAAAAAGAACCAGATTTATCATGGAGTTGTAAATAAAGAAAGAGAGCAGGCCAGAAGGAATCCTATGGGGTTGAATTGGAGTTGAAGGTACTGAAATAAAGTCATAGTTTAAAATACATATTACAAAGAGATTGATATAGAAAACATAGATGTATATTTACGTGTATTTTAGCATGTTCACACACACATACTGGTTCAATTTTCTGAAAGAAATGACACTCAAATAGTAAGAAACATGCCTAGCCCCCTAGATCTTTGTTCTAAAGGTCACTGTATAATTAAAGGGATCAGTAAACCAACATAGTTGACTCTCATCCTGAAGTAGGAAAACCACAAGATGAGCCTGAAACATCTGGTGGTAGCAAAATGTGATGAAGGCATTTTGAAAGGTGAAAGAAGTCAACTTGAAGGATCTCTCAGTTACCAAGAATGGGACAATTTGAACAGCAAAACAAATAATGACAGTAGTAGATTATAAGCCATAGAATAAAATAAATGTCCATCAGTTTATACTGATATAAATAAATGTGGGGAACCACCCAGATGACTCTCCTTGAAAAGAAGAGGAACTAACTCCATTTTGGATAAACTTGGCCCTATCAGAGCTGGCTAAGCTATTTCCTTGTCCCTTCAATTGGCTTTAAGCAATATAAATGGAGCTGGCTGAGGAGCTAATGTGTAATCTTTGAAGTAAGGTCAGTGCTACCCTGCCCAGTGATTTCTCTTTTTTTTTTAAATTTTATTTAAAGAGAAAAAAAAAAGCAAAACAGAAAAAAAGGGAAGAAACAATACAGAATTTCAAAGGAAAAGAAAAAAACAGTAAGAAATCACTAGTCAATAAATTACATATTGTCTTCTAGATATAGTTGTTCAAGTTACAAAATTAAAGCATACAAGGTGGACATTCAAACAGTGAGGCTGCGAACAGTTCCATTCAATGATCCAACAAAAACCCAGCAACATGGTCATCAGTCCTACACACTTAAACATACATGCAGTTATATCCTTTAGAATATTTTCTTTTCCTCCTTTTGCTTTTCAAGTCCATTAACTGTTTAGTTATATCGTGTTTCAGCTTGCACAATACCTTACTGATCTGTTTTGTTGTTATTTACTTTTTTAAAAATTTATTTTAATTTTTTATTATTAGCAAAATACAACAGAACAAGATGGAACAAAGCCAACTGAGAGAGTGCAGTGAAATTGGTACAGAAACCCTCAACAGGTTACTGGCATAAGAGTAATAGGTACAATAGTATATCCCATTATCTTCACAACAGTTGTTCTTTCAATAAGATATAGCCAAATCAAAGGAAATACAGGACATTCTAGAACTTATCAAAACAGAACATTGAATAGAGCAATATCATTAATCAGAACAAAGTAAAACAGTGATAACAATATTTGCCTTCAAAGAGATGATAGAAGGAAATCCCCCCTATTTACTACATTGCATATGGTCAACCTCTCAAGAGATGTCTAGATCTCTGGCTCACTTGTTAATGAGGGATGGTGGTTGGTGGTGGTGGGTTAATTCTTAGCCTGCTCACCTGTAAGCTCTTGGGAGTTGCTGAGTGATTTTTCTGCCTCATGCCAGGGGTGCTTACCGAGAGGGTGGGCAAACTGCCTCTCTGTGCTGTCCCTTGAGTCCCTCCATGGTCGGAGCTCTGGGGCTGCTGGTTCTCCTCCCTGCTCAGGCCAGGGGCCCCTACTGGGAGAGTGGGCAGGCTGCCTTTGTGTGCTGTACCCTGAGTCCCTTCATGGTCAGATCTCTGGAGCTGCTGGTTCTCCTCCCAGCTCAGGTGTGGGTGGCTTACCGAGAGGGCTGGCAAATTGGCTTTCTGTGCTGCTCCTTGAGTCCCTCCATGGTCGGAGCTCTGGGGCTGCTGGTTCTCCTCCCAGCTCAGGCCAGGGACCCAAACTGGGAGGGCTGGCAAACTGCCTTTCTGTGCTGCGCCTTGAGTCCCTGTATGTGCCCAGTGATTTCTTAAATGCATGGTCGACTTGGGTGGGATGGCCAGCCATGCTCCACGTTGTTGGCTAGGATCCAGCCTGGAGAAAGAGGCTATGACTTCCCAGGGCAAAAAGGATTACACATCAGAACTGAAGCACTGACGCCAAACTATTAGCTACTACCTCAGTTGTTATATAGATTGCTCTCTTTGAATTTCTTGCCCTCTGCATACTGCAGAGGTGATCTCAGACCTCCTACCTAGCCCAGCTAATTGCAGTCATGTATTTCCCACCACTCTCCACTGTTACTCATCCCTGAGCCTCTCCTCTCATGGAGAATTAATAAACCTGGGTTGGGCCCTGGGTCATGACCTTTGTTCTGATGAACCACCATTATGGATAGCCTAATGACCCCTTGGCTCCCCATAGCTATATGTATGTCTCAGTGTCTTTATTCTCACCATGGATTGTACTGGAAGTGGTAGATTGGAATTAAATGATTAAAATTCCAATAACTTCTCCTAAGGTTTATAATTATAAATGTTCCTGGTCTGTTATAAGGATGGGAAAAGTTTCTCTATAAATAAATACCTGAATGAATAAAAGAGGAAGAAGTATAACTTTTGTACAGTAGAACTTTAATAAATACAGAAAGGATGCCAGGGATTTAGCTAAGCGGCATAAGCACCCACCTGGCAAGCGTGAGGTTGTGAGTTCAATCCTTGGTACCAAAAAAAAAAAAAAAAAAAGGGATGAGGAGGCCATATATGGGCCATGGGGAGGAGAACCAGATACCAGCCCCTTCCTGTGAGTCAGTGCCATTCACAGGATGCTGGGAGAACAAGAAGCCAGCCTTTTCCTGTGAGTCAGTGCCACTCATGGCCACTGGGAAGAGAACAAGAAGCCAGGCCCTACCTGTGAGTTGGTGCCATGTGTGAGCCATGGGGAGGAGAAACAAATGCCAGCCCCTTCCTGTGAGTTGGCACCATCTGTGGGCCTCTGGGAGGAGAACAAGAAGCCAGGCCCTTCCTGTGAGTCAGGGCCATGGGTGGGCCATGAGGAGGAGAACCAGGCATCAGCCTCTTCCTGTGAGTTGGCGCCATTCATGGGCCACAGGGAGGAGAATGAGAGGCCAGCCCCTTTCAGCACACAGCCTGGGAGACAAGAAAAGCCAAGGCCCCTCTTCCTGCCCTCATAAATGACCACCTGATCTGGAGAAATACAGGCTGAGATGATAGCCACTGAAGTAAAATACAACTTAATGCTTGTAGTGTTTAGTGTTTCATTGGCTTTGCAGGCCTAAAGCTGTTAGTCTGATCATCTATTTAGAGGATAATATGCAATATAGCATCTATGGAAGATCTCCTTCTGGAGGTAGTAGCCATTGTTAATTCCTTATTGTCTTGTTTTAAAGTCCTGCATTATTTTCATTGCTTGGTTTGGCTTGGTTTTATTCTGTTTTGTCTTGTTTAATTTTATTATATCTGATGGTATGGAAAGCTATTTCAAAGATAGCAAGATGTATTATGGTAGCCATTTTGGATTTATTATTATCTTGTATTGAAGCACTGTATTGTATTTATTGTTTTGTTTTTATTGATTCTATTCTGTTCAGCTTTGTTTGATTTTAATATGGCTGATGGCATGGGCAGTAATTTTGAAGACAACAAGAGGCATTATGGTAGTCATTGTTGATTTAGTATTATTTTGTTTTGAAACCCTGTATCACTTACATTGTTTTGTTTGGATTGGCTTTATTCTGTTTTATTTTGCTTGGTTTTATTCTCTTTAAAATAAAAAAATTATTAAAAAAGGATGAGGAAAATAAAAATTCATAATTAGGCAAATATGTAAAAAATAGTTGCAGGCAAGAATCATCAATATATAATAAAATTAGTAAAAATACAATTAAAAATCACACATTGGAGCATGTCCATATAAGATATTTGCTAAATACAAAGGGAAAAAAAATAGTAACTGCAAGGTTGAAAACCCCAGAAAATACCACACTAGTCAAGACTTCAAGATTAACATCAAAAATAATAAAATACCATACTATAGATCTTGTGATAGAAAGGTACACCATCATTTCTGCAGTGTTCTAGCCAAACATGAACAACTTTAACCCAATCATGATTAAAAATCAGATGAACCTAATTCAGGGAAATTTTATAAAATATGTGACTAGCATTCTTCAAAAGTATAAATGTCATAAAAGACAAAGACTGGAGAGAAGTCAAGATGGCCAATCAGTGAGCAACAAAATACAAAGCCTCCCGGGAGAAACAACTCATATGCCAAAATAAAACACCCTGGAGAGACCCAGACAGAGGGAGATGGATCCTCTTGACACAGGAAGAAATTAAAACATAAAAAAGCTTGTCAAATACATCGGGACTACAACTGAAACAGCTAAAAATTACAGGACATAGCATTTTTGTGGTGACCCGCCAAGTTTGCGCCAGCCTGAACCTGTACCAGCTTGAATCCACACCGGCCGGCAGAGCCACCCAAACTCGTTCCCACTGCCACTCACAGGAACCACAGCAGTGCTGAAGTCAGGGGTTGGTGAGCCCAACAGAGAGCAGAGCCAGTGAAGGGACCTTCATTAATCCACGGTCAGTCCTGGGAATGAGACCCCCCATGGGAAGGGCATGACATGCTGGAATCGGGCAGGAGGACCATGAACTGGGAGTGACAGTGACTTTAGTTGGTTGCAGATTCATGGGAATTGCTTGGGCTGGGCCGCGCCCCTGGCCGGGACCCTATGAGCCCTCCTAAATCAATTCCCTGTGCCTAGCATGCAATAACCAAGTGAAGGCCCCTGAAGTTTGGCTGGCTAGGTGGGGAGGGGCAGGCAGGAGAGGGTGGAGGTCCTCCCCAGCATGCTTCGGAGGATCCGTGGCCAACAGGGAATGGGGCTGGGGCTTGCACTGTAACCTCTGTGGAGGAAGCCAGGGCCATAACAGGAGAGAGAGGCAAGAGGAGGCTCCCAGCCCAGAACCCTGAGAGCACTGAGCCAGGAGAAGGAAAAACAAGGGAAACTGAGGGCGGCAAGCATGCAACATCAGACATGGCTTCAATGGACATTAAGAGATATCTTCAGGACCTTGTAGATGAGCCCAAAACTGAAATATTAAATCAGGTAAAGCAAGATATGAGTAGAGTAATAAAAGAAATGCTCTCAGGAAGCATCTCTCAGGATGATACATATGGAAGAAAGGAGGAACACAAAAAAAGGAGAGAAACATTTGATAAAAAATATAAAGAAAATATAGAATACATGAAGTAGATTCAAAGAGACTATCAGGAAATTAAAAACTCCATTGAAAGCTGGCAAAATGCCTTAAAAGAAACTAAGGATAGATTATCAAAACTTGAAGACAAGTTTGCAATGTGTGATCTTGAAAGAAAAGATCTCTTAAAAATAACAAGGAAACAGGCAGTAGCAATACAAAGGCCACAAGATGACAAGAGAATCTACAATTTAAGAATGAGAAATGTGAATGAAGAAGCAGGAATACAAACAGGCTAATTACAAAGGCTATTCATGGAAATAATTAAGGAAAACTTCCGAAGCATGGGAAAAGAAAATGACATTCAGTTATGTGAGGCATACAGAACTCCAGCCACCTACAACCAAAACAGATCTACACCCAGACATATACCAGAAATTCAATATAAAAACAGAATATTAAAAGCCATCAGAGAAAAGAAACAGATTACCTATAAAGGTAAGCCCATCAGAATCACAGCTGACTTCTCAACACAGACCATCAGATCAAGAAAAGCTTGGAGCAAAATATTCCAAGCCCTGAAAGAAAATAACCTCCAGCCCAGATTGATGTACCCTGCAAAGCTGTCACTAGAAATTAATGGAGAAACAAGATGCTTCCAGGACAAAGAGGAACCGGAGAAGTTTGTGATACCAATCCAACCCTACAGAGAATACTGAAGGACATTCTAGAGAGAGAAAAAAAAACCCAGGATTTTGGGAACAATGGCAGAAAGGCCTCAATGAGTGGGGCAGGCAATAGAATGAAGGAAAAAACTAGACAAACAAAGGCAGAAAAATAGCATAGCAGAAATGAGTCAGAGAAGGATGGCTAGAATCTGTAACATAGATGGCCTTGATACACTATATTATTTATAGTGCACCAGGATTTAAAACCCACATTACTTTCACCACTCTGCTTAGATATATTATATTTTGTCCCAGTCATTCTACCTGTACTAGATTTGAGGGCACAGACAGTTATTCTGAAAATAACAGGATATAGTATGGTAATCATCCTTAATTTCCTATTAACTTAATCTAAAACTCTGAGCCAGGCATGGTGGCTCATGCCTGTAATCCCAGCACTCAGGAGGCTGAGGCAGGAGGATTGTTGTGAGACCAGCCTGGGCTACAAAGTGAGCTCAAGGCCAGCCTGAACTGCATAGCAAGACCCTGTCTCAAAAAGACAAAAAAAAATCTAAAGCTCTGTAAAACCTACACTGTTTTACCATGACTGAGTGTAATTGAATCTGGTTTGTGAGATCGCTGTTTTGTATTGATAGATTTTATTCAAAGCTGTTATGATTGATAGTATCAAGTCTGAGAGTATAGGCAACTGCACTTAAGATGACAAGATTCACTAGAATATTCACTCTGCTTTGATTATTACCTGCCTTTGAAGTTTTATACTGTCTACAATGTTTTATTTTTACTAATATTGTTATGTACTGCTGTATTCAATTAAGCTTGATGATATAGACAATTCTATTGAAGATAATAAGAAACAACACAGTAAGCATTGTAGATCACCTTGTACTGTGGTTTTATATGACTTTTTGGTTTCATGTTTTTATAGGAATTTGTTTTGTTTTGTCTTGCTAAGTTTTGTTTTTCCCTCTAATAAAGAAAGGATAGAAATACATGTAGAGATTCATGCATGCATAGCTGTTTACACTCTCACTGTTTGTATATCTACTTTGTATGCTTTAATTTTGTAACTTGAACAACTATTTCTAAAAGGACAATATGTAATTTATCAACTAGTGATTTCTTGTTTATCTTTTTTTAAAATTCTGTATTATCTCTACCCTTTAGATGCTTTTGTTTCTCTTTAAATAAAAAAAAAGAAAGGTGAAAAAAAAGGACAAAGACTGGAGGAACTATCACAGTTTGAAGGAGACCAAACAGCTATGATACCAAAATGCAAACATGTGATCCTAGGCTGCATCACAGTCTAAGAATAGTACACTAGTGGAGCTGGGTATAGTGAAGTGTGCCTGTAATTCTAGCTCTCTGGCCTCCATGACTTTTATCTTTTAGGTATTTTGCAGATGTATACATTTACCTATCTGCTGAACTTACCACAGTTATTATCTAGGTGGGCCTAATCTATTCAGACAGGTTGTTTAAAAGAAGAGAATTTTCTACTTCTGATGGCGGAAGTCAGAGAGGTTCAAAGTGTGAGAGGGATGTAGTGAGAGTGGTATTCTGCTGCTGGCCTGGAAGGATTCTTTTGCTACCATGTTGTGAAGGGCCCATGTGATTCATGCTTATAGCCTCTAGAGGGGACAGGAACTGCCAGTAAGGCACCAGCAAGAAAATGAGAAAGTCACAGGAACTGAGCTCTGGTAACAACTTGACTGAGCTTGGAAGACTCTTTAAGTGAGAATGCCAGCAGCCAACACCTTGACTTCAGCCTTGTGAGCACAGCTACTACATAACAGACTTTTGACCTACAGAGCTGAGTCAATAAACTCCTAAATTTGCAATAATTTGTTACACTGCAAAGAACTCTAATAAAAATGCCAATGTCAGACTGGATGAAAAAGCAAAACCGAACTATATACTGCTTACAAGAGATGCACAATAAAAAGTTCACAGGGTAGAGGCAGCAAACTGAGAGTAATCATAAGAAAGCTGACTTGATTCTACCAATATCTGATAAGTAGACTTCAGGATAAAAGAACATTGTTAGAGGTAAAGAGTACTGTTTCTTATGATCAAAAGGTCTGTTCATTAAAAAAAGTAACAGTTCTAAATGTGTGTGTGTAATATCAGTTTCAAAGTATATGAAGTAAAAACTGGCAGATGAAAAAAGTAGAGATACCCAATTATATTTTGAGATTTCAACACTGTTCTCTTGATTATTAATCAGATAGAATAGGTAGTCACAAAATCAGTAAGGAAATCTTGTATCAGACAATGTGAACCAAATGGACTGAAATGCCATTTATTGAGCTCTGCATCTCCAACTGAAACGTAACTCTTTTCAAGCATGTTTGAAATATTCATTAATATAGACCAGATGCTTGGATATAAAAAAGATTTTAAGGCATTTAAAAAGATTTAAATAATAAAGAATGTTATCTATTATACAGCCACTACAGAATTAAATGAGAAACCATTAAAGAAAAGTTATGTAAAAAAATCTTCAATTAGTTTTGAAAATAAGAAAACATGTTTCTTACAAATCCATGTGTTCAAGAGGAAAATCACAAAACTTAGAAAATGTTTTGAAAGGGATAATTGAAACCATACATCAACATTTGTAGGTTGTGTATTTATGGTAATGTTTAGAGGGAAACTGATACTTCTAAATGGATGTATCAAAACAGAAGAAAGATTTATAATCAAAGGATCTAAACATCCACATTAAGAAGGTAAAAGAGAGGCAGAAAAGGAGAAACACACAAACTGCAAGGGAAAACAATTAAATCCAGATTAAGGCCAAAAAAGAATATGGAAAAAATTAAGTTATCAACAAAATTAAAAGTTGGTTCTTTGAAAATTTTAGTAAAAATATTAAGCTCTACATAGAGTTCTTAAGAAAAAAGAAAATAGTTAAATTACTAAATTAGGAACAAAAGTTATGATAATCAAAATTTAAAACTCACTATTGGATTCAAAATTATAATGAAGGAAAGAGTCTGTGGAACTCAAGATAGAGCAATAGAAATTATTCAATCTGAATTTATACCATAAAGAAATAAAACGTATTAGAGGATCTAGGTATGTGTAACTCAACATTAAGCATTACACAACTTGTACAGATATCAAAACATCACATGGTATTTCAATAATATGTACAGCTTTATATTTTATGTATTAATTACAAAATAAATTTTTAAAAGAAAAATTATTCAATCCAAAAGACAAACAATGATTTTTAAAACAAGCAGAGCATCAGGGCACAATATCAACAGATTTTTTTTTTTTTTGGTACCGGGGATTGAGTTCATGACTGCGTGCTTGCAAGGTAGGTGTTCATGCCACTGAGCTAAATCCCTGGCCCAGAGTTTTGTTTTGTTTTTTTTAACCAGGAATAAAATTCACAACCTCATCCTTGCCACACAGGTGCTATGCCTCAGCTGATATCAACAGGGTTAGTCACTGGAGTTTTAAAAGAAAAGGAAAAATTTGTAGGACAGAAGGGTTATTAGAAGAAATAAAACCTGAGGATTTCATAAATTTGCTGGAAGACAAATCTGACTCCAAGGAGCTCAGAAAACTACAAACCAAAAATAATCTTTGACATGATACTTTACATTAAGACTGCTTAAAACTGAAGAAAAAGAAAAAATAGTGAAATCAGAGTAAAACGACATATTACCTACAGGAAAACAATGATTTCATGGCTATATATTTCTCATCAGAAACTATGGAAACCAAAAAATAGTGAAGCAATATTTTTAGCATGCTAAACAAATGTCAACCCAGAATTCTACATTCAGTGAAAATATCCATGATAAAAAAAAACATGAAATAAAGGTATTATTAGATGAAGGGAAGCTAAGAGTAAATACATTGTCTGTAGACCTGTTCTAAAAGAATTACTAGGGATAATTCTTCAGGGAGGAGAAAAAAAATATGAGAAGAAAATCAGAAACAATAGGAACAAAGGGGAAGCAGAAATAAAAAATAACTGAATAAACATAGTAGACTATTCTTTTCTGATTTAAGATGTTGATGGGAAAATTATGTTATCTGGTGAGTATTTTATGTATGTAGATGCAATACAAGACAGCTATGTCATGAAGAAGGGAATACAGTGCTAGGGCCTCTAATTCCATGGATAAAGCATTAATTGAAAGGCAACTTGAATAAATTAAACATGTAAATTGTAATTCCTTTAGTATTTCTTAAAAAAAGAAACTACACAAAATGATAGTTAAAAAACTCCACATAATATAAAACTAACAACTTCAAATAATTCAAAGAAGACAGATAACAGGAAACAAAGGCACAAAAAGAAAGAAAAAGAAAACAAATAATAAAATAGTAGACCCAAATCTTAGCACATTACTACACTGAATGCAGATTACTACTAAACATAGATTGATAAAATGGATTTTTAAAAATGAACCAACCATATACTGTCTAAAAATAAAAACTCCTTCAAATATACTTATATTGCTACATTAAAAGTAAAATAAGAAAAACTGTAATACTGGCCAATAGAAATCTCAGTGGCTAAATTAATATCAGACAAACAACAACAAAAATTAACAGAGATAAGTAGACGTATTGTGTAACAATAAAAGGGTCAAGTCAGCAAATCACATATTTATTTTTCCATTAATTTAAAATCATTTCAAATTATATGTGTTTTCTTTGCTTGTTTGTTATTAGTACTGATTTTCCAAGGCACTATTACTAAAATAAATAGACTTTAGCATAAGATAAGCTATAATACATATATCTGACACAGACCCTGTATACAAACAACTCCCAATCAATAATAATCACATAACCAGGCGTGGTATTGCACCCCCAACACTCTGTGAGGCTAAAGCAGGAAGACGGCAAGTTCGAGCCCAGGCTGGGCAACTTCGTAGTGATTTAGCATGATCTATCTCAAAATAAAAACTAAAAAACGTCTAAGGATATAGTACAGTCCAAAGTCCCTGGGTTCCATCTTTTTTTTTTTTTTTTTTGTACCGGGGATTGAACTCACGACCTAGCGCTTAACAGGCAGGCGCTTATGCCACTGAGTTAAATCTCCATCCCGGTTTCATCCTTAATACCACAAAATAATACAGTAATATTAACAATAATAAAGACAAACTACTCAGTTAACAAATTGGCTAAAACTTGGGTCAGATTCTTCAAAAAGAAGCCTTAAAAATGGTCAATAAATATGTGAAAAACCAGAACACTGCTATGGATCAAAGAAACATAAACTGAGTGAGATAACATTTTATATTCACAGAAATCCCTTACAACATTAAAAGTAAAAATCCATTATTACCAAATGTTGGCGAGAATGAAGAAAAAAAGAACTCCTGTATATAATTGCTGTTGGGATATAAAAATGTTTTGCAACAAGGCACACACAGCAATGGGAGCTATTGGGGAAGCTGAGGCAGAAAGATCATCTGAGCCCAGGAATTTGAAGTTTGCCTGGGCAACATAGCGAGATCCATTGTGAAAAAACAAAAGGCAAACAAACAGAAATGCTTTGACATATTAGAAACTCCTCTAGCAGTGCAACTGTCTCATCATACTATGCCTAGACAGTCCACATATTTCCCTATATGTAAAATATATCTACATTTTTCTCTTCCTTTCTTTTTCGTCTTTTTGAGACAAGGTTTCACTATGCAGTTCAGGCTGTACTTGAACTCATTTTGTAGCCAAGGCTGATTCTGAATTTGCAGCAATCCCTTTGCCTTATCTTACACTTTTTTAAAAAGAGGAAATTAGAATATATTACAAATCTCTCCTGCTTGTTGACTGAGCTACAGCCATACTGGTCTTCTTTCCCTTCCCAAACATGTCAAGCTCTTTTCTGTCTCCAAGGCCTTAGTACTTGCTGCCTCCTCTGTTTAAATCACTCTTTGCCTAGCTCTCTGCGTACCTGACTCATTCTCATTCATAGGGTCTTAACTCCACCATTACTTTCTCACAGAGCTCTTTCCTGACCATTCTAAGACAAACCCCTTTCTATTGCTCTTTGTCATTATTCTATTTATTTGCTTTTTAGCACTCTCATTATCAGTTACAATTTTGTTTTTGGCTTTGATGTTGTTCATACTTTATTTTTTATTTTCCTACATTTTTAATCTTTTCATCCTTCATTTCAATATTGCTGTTGTCTAGAATATAGCCTGCTACATAAAAAGACCTTAATAAATTTTTGCTTGTTGAATGAATAACCTGTTCTCTGAGGTTGGAGAAAGGGAGAAGGTGACTATTAAGAAAATACAGAAAAGATAATTGAAGAATATATGCCTTCAATCAAATTTACCTGCACAAATAGACCAAAATTTCTTGGAAGAATCTGGTAAATACACTGGGAAAAATCATGAAGGAAAAAACAAACAAACATGATTTAAGGTGAAGGCTAGGATACATAAGCAGTTGGCCTGGGATTTAATCTCCAGCAGTAAAAAGTGACTGGATATATAGACAGAAAAAATTATAAAATTTAAATTAATTTTATATTAGAAATGAAATGCAAAGATAATTTAGTGGAACTTTGAAATATAAAAATATAAAATGAAAACAGTGAAAAATAGAAAATATTAACAGTGAAAAAGTATCATGGAATATAATAAAATTTTACCTTGCTCCAGACACAATCATTAAAGGACCAAGAAGTCAACTGGAATTAACAATGCTGCAGAAGTTAAGAATTATGAATGAGCAGGAATGTCTTATGTTTATCAGTCACTTGATCCTCTCAGTGATGTGTTAAAAAGCCAAAGGCTCCATAGAGCCTGCCTCAAATCACACCTAAAATCAGGACTGCAATGTTGGTTTATATGTGAGAAATGAATGGAACTTTCCAACATATAAAGCATAATATAAAGTAGTCTGATACGTTGAAAGGAGCAAAAGAAGCCACATATAAAAATGCACACATAAAAATATGCATATACACAGAAAAATCCCCCAAAGAGACAAAACTTAATTTGTGAGGTTATGGATTAGGTTATTGGTTACTCTTGGAAAGAGAAAGAACTTGAAGGGGGAAACTAGGGCCTTTTGGGTTCTGGTCATGCCCTATTTCTAAACCTAGGTTGTGGTTTTCAGAATATGTTCATAGGATGAAAATTCATCAAATGCAACACTTTTCTGCAGTTGTGTTCTCTTTCAATAAAAAATTTATTTAAAAGAAAATAAAAGTATGTCCAGAACATTTAGAAGTTCAGGAAAAAGGAACATAATTTTAAAAAGTTAATCAAGGGAAAAATTCAAGAGATATAGGGTCTGACCCATTCTAAGAGTGATTTTTTTTAGGCTGTCATTTTACACACCAGTATCCCTGCAAGCAGAAAAGCTAATAGTTCTTATCTTTCTAGTAAATGTATAAAAAGATGGCATCCCTGAGCAGATAAATGAATAGAATAAAGCAATACCAGCAGTTAGAGGTTGATGCAGTGTCTGCAAGAATATTTCTGAAAAAGTAGAAGATATACTCCCCCATCTTTCAACAAGATTCAAATAGTGGTTTAGAAAGGTTCAAATTTAGTATTTTTGCTCTAAACTATTCGTCAACCAAATGCAAAAAGAAATTCTGTAAGCACAGGTTTTGGCAAATGGAGATGAGACTGGTGATTGTTTAGCAGACAATTTATGGGTTCAGTCCTACCTTTGTGGAGGCCATTCAAGGGGCTACGGAACTTTTTCTCCATGCAAATCCTCATTCTTCTTTTTTCTCAAGAGACTGCCCTTGTTCAGAGCAAAATGCAGTCTCTCAAAGAGACTACATTAGCCCTAGAGTCAGCTATATAGGTATTTAAATTGGATGCAGACTCTAGTCTTACAGTTACTTTCAGTTTCCTCCCAAAATTTGAATAAATCTTCTCAAGCCACCCAAAGTCAGTTTTCTTTCAGCTATCAAACTATTTCTTTGTATACATTTTCCTCCAAATTGTATTCTTTACCAGTCAAAGATGCTGCCCTCCCCACAACATTCCCCTTAGTGATTTGCTCTTTTTTGTTCCTGTTTTCTTCTCTAAGAACTCTTCTCTCTTTTTGATGAGTGACCTGGCTCTCATTGTTTATCTGTTTTGCCCACTTCTCAACATTTGTTTCTTTTGTTTCCTGAGCCCAGTTCTAACAGCTGGCATGTGTGCCTGATGCCCAAATGCTTACACATATGCAGAAGTGCTTTTAGGAGAGAAATACTCAAGATATATTCAAGATAGGAAAAGTTTGATGTTATTTCAAATTTCATGGCCTGTTTCAAAATTGCATTCCAACCTAAAGCTACTTAGACAAGATGAGGGTTACTGCACTGGATATTGTACCATCCTATTATAAGCAACTGTCTCAATTTGGTTACACATTTTCTTATGTCCTTGATTTTGCAAGAGATCGAAAGCAGTAGAATCTGATGTTTGTGGTTTTCTGAACACACAAAATTTTGTTTTTCAAAGCCTCAACCTGACAGAAGCTTAAACCAGATACTTTAACCTGCAATTTACTTCTTTTGAGGTTAGGGTCAGTTTCCTTTTCTCATCTGTCTGACAGGATATTGGAGTAACCAAATCAAAAGGCTGTAATCAGCCCTTATTCCTGAGAATTACCTTTGCATGGGGATGTCATGCGAGGGTTGTGTCCAAAGTGAAGCCATCAGTATTAGTGCCCCTATTCTTAAATGAGATCTCTGTGGCTTAAGGGAATGAACACAAACATCCTCTCTAACTTCAGGGAGAGTCTGATTCTTTTCCTTCATTTTCAAAGAGAAGTTTGAATCAAAGAACCATTTCTTTCTAAGAGCTTACCTTAGTTGGGAGATTTCTAATGGCATAATTCCATGCATGGTTCATGAATGCCTAGGTTGGCTCTTTTGACTGTCCATGCTGCTTCCGTGCTTTCTTTCTAGACAATCTCAGCAAGGCTCCACATTTTGCTCTAGTGAAGGGTACAGACACAGACCTGTAGCCTTCTCTTTTCTGGTGCCATCTTGACTGGCTGTTCACAATGTATGAGCAGTGGCCAGCTGCTTTTATAATAATTTAGGTGCTTAGAAATTTTGGAAAATTTTTCCAAATAAGAAATCATAATTTGAAAACTACAACTAGCAGAACATAGCAGACCAAAATCATCTAAACCTCTAAGCTAAAAAAATGTTTTACTATAGAATAAAGAAAATGAAAATGAAACAATGAGGAAGTATCAAAGGGGGAAAACTGGGGAGAAGGACAAAGAGGAGAGGAAGAAATTCAGCCTACAGAGATACCAATATCAGTTAGATATTGTACTATACTAAAACACCCACCTCTCACTATACCGGGGCCCTGTCACAGGAATCGTCAGTAGCTGCTCTCTGTGGTCAATAACAGATAATCTCAGATGAAAAGAACATTCCACAGTCAAGATGTAGCTTTCAGATCGATGGTTTTCCAAATAGAATCGAGGATCTCTGGTGGTCTGTAAAGACTCTTCCAATTGTTCAGTGGGCTGGGTCAAAATACAAGGCACCCAAGTGTATTGGGTAGTTTGACTTGCTTTTTTTTTTTTCCTTTGAAGCATATTTTCCGTTGTGGATTAGACCCAAAATTCAAAACCACCAAAACAAACATTTCTGAAGGGACATATGAATAATCAGCAGAAATCTTATTAAATACCTCAAAAGTGTTTTTTGTTTTCTTGCTTGTATATTTAATCTAATAAATAGGTAAGACTTATTCTGCACCAATAGTCTTACGGTGAAAACATCTACAATGCACCAGTCCAGGTGAAGAAGATTAACCTTGCCAGTCATACCTCTGTGTGGGGAGGAAGGTCAGATCCTTTCTTCCCTGGATATCCCACCTCCCAGGATTCTTTATTCCTGGTTCTGTCTCTCTCTCTCAGCACTGACTTCTACAGTAGCTTATGCTCACAACTTGCAGTCAGAGGCAGCCCCTAGCAAGAACTGCACTCTGCTGCCACACTGTTTTCCCTCAGGTTTCTTTACCAGGGAGCAGGAGCTCAGGTGTGGGGTGAAGGGCAGTCAAAGGAGGCTGTAGGCTAGGAAGATCTCTTTTTTCTCTAGAGCCACAACAACAAGAGTTAACCCCAGGACAGCTGGGCTGCTGGAGCAAAGTTTGGTTAGGTATCTAATGGCCCCCAGCCCAACAAAGTTTTGCAGAGATTCAGGCTGCTCAGATCCCTTGAGAAAAATGTTGCATTTAATCCTAAATCAACATTTCAATGAAACAATGTGCACCTTACTCGTTGTACCAATTTCCTACAAGAGTTTCAAAACAGATGGGCTCCCTACAATGCAAGTAAACAGTTTGGAAGTTACAAATTGAAATGAACTTGCAGACCTCTAATTGCATTTTGTTGAAATGTTTCAATGTCCTGTACCTGGCTGGTAATTCCACCACTTGTATGAAGTGCTCCCCTAATTCAGATGCCACCCCACATTTCCCATGTGGAATTAGCCTCCTGATCCTTATGTGCAGATACACCCAGGAAAGAATCCCTGTTCTCCCTACTTTGCTTGATAAGGTGAAAACAGCTTGTTCGTTCTTTGCCTATGATCAGAAAAGAAGAAGAGAACCAATTTGAACATCTGGATGGAATTTATTACATATCTTCTGGGACCCCTTGGCTTCTGAATGGTTAGTTCTGCTATTGATTCTCCCTTCTAAGTTTGCAGAGGCTTAAGGATTTGCCCTGTCAGGGAATGATAATTTACTGCCAGTTACTACAGGTTGGGTTAAATAGGTTGTCAAGATGCTATACTCCTAACCAAACGTCTCCCAGCAGGAGGTGGGGCAGCATATGTTTACAAGCATGCTCACTTGTTCTATGGACATTCAATAGGAAGGAGAAACTACTTGTGGAGAAACTGGAAGTTCCCTATTGACTTGCATGGATTCTCAGTCCTAACCTGTCATATAAAGATAAGGTTGAAAATTTGCTCATGTCTTTGGGAGAAAATCTGTGTTTGATTCCTATATTGACTCATGTCTCTGGGCCACTAGGCTACAGTAGAAAGAAGATGAGAGAATCAGAAGTCCTGGTTTCAGATCTGACTGCCACTTACTTGCTTTGTGATTTTGAGCTGATTTATTTTTCTTCTCCTAGCCTCACTTGCTTATCAGTAATGTGGGTAAATACAAACCTCAGTGGAAATACTGAAGAAGGGCTTGATCTAATGGTGTCTATTGGCCTTTGCACCAAAATTTCATCTAAATGTGTAGGAGCCCACTGTGGCAAAGAAGGACTTTGCCTCAAAAGAAGATTTCACAAGTATAATAATAGCCCAGGTGTTGTGTCTTGTGTTTAAATGTCCCCTCAAAGCCTCATGTAGTCATGTAGGTGGCTGAATCTGGTGTTTGTGATAGGTTAATTGTCCAGTGCTGGGATTGGCAGTGTGAATGCTGCACTGGCCCAGGGGTGGGTAGCTGGCATACAATGTAAGCGAGGGAAGGAGGTGTGTTTTCCCTCTTTTTTGCTCTTTTTACTCTTGTTGCTTGCAGCCACCACAAAAGGTTGCCCTTTATCCACACCACTCTGCCTTGGAGCTAGCTGATTATGGACTGAAATCTCCACAAACTGTGAGCTAAATAAACCTTTCCTTCCTTCATTTTGGGTGTCAAGTATTTTGTCTCAGCAATGAGAGAAAAGTAACCAAGACATCAGAAAAGGAGTTCTTGATTCCTTAGTCCTCCTATTTTACTACAGCTCTTGGGAGGATGCTTGCTCTTAAGGTGGAATGGAAGTCAGAAAATCAGTGTCATCATAATCTCCAGAACACTAACAAGAAAGCATTCAATCCAATGGGATAGGTATTCATGTCAGTAAATGAAAGGTAAATTGCTGAGGAAAAAATTATTTTGTGTGTGTCATGCTATACTAATTGCTCCATATAACTGTCTTATTTATTATTTATTTATAAAGTAGGCTTACTGTCTCCATTATGAATTTTTTTTTACATAGATAAGAAATTGAAGGCCAAGGGTAGTGGTGCATGCCTGTAATCCCAGCATTCTGGAGACTGAGGCAGGAGGATTGCTGTGAGGTTCAAGGCAAGCCTGGGCTCCATAGTGGATTCAAGGCCAACCTGAACTGCATAGCCAGATCCTGTCTTAAAAGACAAAAAAAAGCAATTGAAGTTCATGAGGATTAAGTGATTTGAAAGTCCATGATCTTTCATATTCCATTCCATCTTTGGACAGAGAATGCAGTTTTTCCTTGGGAATCCTCTGACTCCTTCCACACAGCCTTCCCAAATATTCTGGTTCACAGTGATGTTTTCTATTGTCTGAGCTTCTTTAGTACTTGTTACTTATACCGTAAGTTTTGTATCACTAGCTCCTTGCAATGTTTCCTTTGATTTATTTATAATCAGTAAGCTTTTATTGAATAGCCACCATGGATCCCCTAGGCAATGGGATATATAAATGAAGAAGATGCAGATATCAGTAGTTAAAATCTAAGATATGGAATAACTCATCAGCAATTTATACACACTTCAATTCATTCTAAGATTAAATCACTTTCTGTACTTCATTTTCCCCCAGTTTGGAGTACTTTCATTTCAGATCTTAGGGGGAAAATATCATACCAATAAACTGAAAAATAGTAAAACCAAGTCTTAAGGGAGAGGATAATGTAAGCTACTGAACTACAGTAGGAGCAGCTTCTCTGTAAGAAGCAATGATAAAATACAGGAGAGTCTACTGACCTAAAAGTTAAATTCTCAGCCAGGTGTAGTGGTACACTGCAGTCCTAGCATCCTACCACTATGGAGGCTGAGGCAAAAGAAGTGCAAATTCAAGGCCAGCTTAGATTACAAAGTAAGACCCTATGTCAAAACAACAGTAAAGGACTGGGGGTTTGGCTCAGCAGCATAAACGCCTGCTTGGCAAGTGCGAGGTTGTGAGTTTGATCCCTGTTACCAAAAAAAAAAAAAAAAAGTAAAAACAAAACCTTAAATTCTCCTATGACATTCTACCCACAAAGAGTGGGTTTGAGCTAAGCTTCCAGCCCTACAGTAGTACAAAATGCTTTAATGTCTTAATCCATCCCATAGGGGGAACTATTGTAACTTCCTGGTAGCCCTTCATTGAGACAGTTAATTCTATCAAAACATTTCTATGGTAGTATTTCTGAGTGTAATAATAACTTTCTAACATATAATGAAAGTCTACAGATAATAATTATAGGAGCAAAGTCTGATACATAGAAAGATAATAGCTCAGTTTTGGTTTCTTCTTCTTTCTTGTACTTAGTCTGGCTCTTGCTAAGTAGCAGTTTTAAATTCTATTTTTTTCCCCTCAGTTTTATGCTATGGGATATTAAATCAATTCAGTACCACTGAATAACAAAATTCAATGTGCAAAGCAAGAGAATAGACACTGAAGAAGATAAATTGAGTAAAAGAAGAACCCTGTTTGAAAAGTTGAGAGCCTTAATATGGACCCAGAAATGTCGTGTTCTTAAGACAACTACTTATGCTCTTAAGAACTGTGTATAAAAGTCATAATTCTATTCCATAATATACGATTAAAATCATTGCCATTAGCAAGGTTCTTGGCTGGGCTATTAATGAGTAGTCCTGGTCATGTTTACTGAGAGGCTTGTCCCAGAAATGAATATTGCATGTATTCTCAGAAATGGAGCTGAATTCAAATAGTATATCCCCGTAACTACATAGGACATCTACTCCATGTCCTTCTTCAACTTGTTCCCGAGTAACATACTCTTTAACCTAAACTTCATCCTGTCTGTTAAGCAAGAGGTAAGGCAGGTGAATAAATTCCTTCTAAAATGTAGAGAATATGATTAAGGGAACTAAAATTCATCATGACTCTACCATATACTAAACATAACATAGCTCATTTAAAAGCCACTTTAAGGACAGTAAGGTCAAAGTATTTAAATAATTTGTCCAAGGTCACATAACTCATAAGTGCTAAAGCCATGATTCAGATATGGACAATGGCAGTAGATGAAAATCTGGAAGGGCAGGAAGTAACTACACACTGGCTGAAATTCAATTGCATCAAATACTTTTCATCTCTATAATTCATATGTCAAATCTTAATTTTGGGCTTCTTCCTGATTGGAAATATGACGTCAGTTGCCATAAGCAGAATAACACAGGTCAAGGAAACTTCTGCCAAGGTGGCAGCACCTTGAAAAGTGGGAGTCCTGGAGAGACAGCTGGCCCTGGAGTAGAAGAATTTAGAGGCTCCTTAATTCCTCTAATGGTCTGAAGATCCAGCAGGGAGGTGGAGCTGTGAGAGGGGTGGTGCCATGAATAGAGGTCATTAGCAGCCCAGGGATGCATAAAAAAGCAGTGAAAGGGCCAGGCATGGTGGGGCAAGTGTAATTCCAGCACTCAGGAGGATTGCTGAGAGCATGAGGCCAATTTGGGCTATGCAGTGAATTCAAGGCCAGCCTGAACTACATAGGGAGACCTTGTCTCAAAACAAAACAAAACAATCAGAGAAAGTGAGAGTTTTGCACTAGAATAAATTACTATATGGTCATGGCAGTGGTTTAACAATCATAACAGTGGTCTAATGTGGCAAAAGGCCAAAGCGGAAATGGTTACCACTTCCTGCTTCTTCTTCAGCCCTAACTGCAACTCCCCTTCCTGTTTGTGCGCGCAGAGGGTTCCAAATCAGCTTCTTAGGCATCACCAAGGCCTGCCCTAAGCGCCAGCCCGAGTAGAGAAAGCCAGGACTTCTAGAGTCATGGAGTTCTCTCCATGTCCTCGGAATAAAGGCTACTTTTATATTTTTCTCTCTTATTGCGTCAAAAACCTAACAGAATGGTGCTGTGACTCGGATAGCAGCTTGAGTGGCTCTTGGGGTCCTCCCAGTTTGAGCACCCTGCTAATCCACCGACCGGACCGTATCTCGGATTAGTCCCTCATTTTCAACACATGAGAGCCGCTCAACTTGTAGTCGCCTGCAAACAATACCGGCCTAATTTACCACAGGTGAACCAATTTCTGTCTGGGGTTTTCTGTTATCATGTGCCCGGCCCAGGCCAGACTTACCCATTCCATCCCGGGTCTAAGACAATAGTTCTCACATCCTCGGGCAATCTGAAGCAGAGCAGTTACTCTGGACCTTGGGATCCCCACCAGTGCCTTTGGTGACAACCAGTGGTATCGGGTTGGAACCTTTTTAAATTTAAATCACTCTTATATGATAGATGATGATCCGTTTTGTTAAGTGTGATCGAGACAATTTTCACGCCCTTGGGGATTTCCCTGAGGCAAAATTGTAATTTTTGGCTCACTTTTAATTGGACAAATGGGGAATATTATTTCATATTCCCCCAAAAAACACAGCTCTGGGGTGCCTGGTTCATAACCTCGGTGACCTTGGCCTTAAAAAAGATATTAAAATTATCAGTTCTGCTATGTGGGTGACAAGTTGGCAGAAATTCCACATATACAGGCTTTCCTGTCCCTAAGGACATGCTCTTCTCTCATTAAATTATGTACGGTAGCTCAAATATTTCTAGCTAATTCTACTATACCAGAAACTCCCCTGTATCTCCCAGACCAAATCCTGCAGCTTTCTCAGCCAGAGGTTCCTGTATCCCTGCGCCATCTTCTCCTCCTCCGTTCCCCACAGCAGCCTCTAAGGGTTACATCCCTTAGTCTCTCTTCCCGGTCTCCAACTTCTCAGTCCCCCCACCCGAGCCATTTGTTCAATCAGATGGTTCTTTGCCTCCTACTTCTGCGTTGCTGTTCTCTCTGCCAGTTCAGCATACGTGGTCATGTGCATTTCAACCTCTTAGCAGGCCATGTGGTGCTCAAAAGCCCTCTTGGTGCAGCTTGCATAGAGGACAGCCACCATTTTGCGGCCCTCCACCACATGGTAGTGTGCTGCCATCTTGCGGCAGGTCTCAGGGTCAATGCGCACCACCTTGTGGACCATCGTGTGATCAGCATCAATCATCTTGCTGTGGGTCACATGATGGCCAGCCGCCATCTCTCGCTCTCTCACCGTGATCTATTCCACTATCTTTTCAGCTCCAGTCTCTACTCCTGATTTGAGAGCAGGCTGACCCTGAGAGATTATTTAATCATGTCCCTTTCTCCTTCTCTGACCTATCTCAGATTAGCCATAAATAAGTTTCCTTTTCTGCTATTCTTATTTCAAGAGATCTCTATTAATTAATCTACAAAAAGGTTCATACTAGTCTATTTTTTTATTATAGCTCAAATTGGCCAAATATATTTGAGTGCACATTCTGATTTTATAACATGTTTGTTAGTGTATATACCTGTTGACTGTTTACAGATCATCTGTCTGCGTTTGTCTATTTGCCTGCTCTGTAAACAGCTGTTCCTTTTATTTGAGCTCAACAATTTTTTTCTCCTCTTTTATATTCTCAGATCATTTAATCAAGGTTTATTTGGGTTATACATTTAAAAAGCATGATTCCACCTAGTTTGCCAGCTGGTTAAAATGTTAAAACTGGTTAAACAAAATCCCTTGGGGTGAGGAGACATTGGATAGGACTTCAATTGATGAACAAGAAAGTGGCCACCTGGTAATTAAACTAGATCTTATTCATTAATCAGAGGCCCCAATAATCTCCATAGCCTTATGGGAGACACCCCAAATAAAGTTCATATAATTGAGACAATTCATTGTTGCTGATCTGATGATATATTCATGCTCTCAAATGTAAAATTAAGATTGTTTATGTTGACAAGTGTTTTCTTTCAGATCCAGACATCTCCCTTTTTTCCTTGTGCTCCAACCAGGAGATTCAGGTCCGACCAACACAAGGTCACCACTAAATAATAATTTTTAAACAAAAATTTATGTAATATATAATGTATATGTTATACTTAGAGATGTTTAAATATGAGCAGTCCAAACAATGTCACAAATTTCTTCAGTGCTCAAACGTTAAAAACATCCATGGTTAATGTAAAATAATAGTTCCATTTAATGTTTAATGTTAAGCTTACTGCCTCTACTGCATTGTACTGTTATCAATCTTCTAGATTCAATAACTAAAATTAAGAGATAATTATAAATTTCTTTTGGATTTCTTTTGCTGAGATCCACCAGATCTTTTCCAAAAAAAAAAAAGGTTATATGATACATATTGGAGCCATAATTAACTATACTTAAATGACATTGCAGCTCATCTCTCGCTCCTAAATAAAAAGGTAAAATTAATAAAACAGGCAATCCACAAAATCAGATGGCATTAGACAGTCTAACAGCACAGGAGATACTTATTCAATTGTAAAATCTAAATGTGTGTATGACAAATCAATAACATGCTAATTTCTAAAATTTCCTAGACCTTATCCTTACCCTCCTTATGGGAAGTCATTACTAAAGTTATAATCATAAATACCCTGTTGATTCTATTATTTGAGTCCTGCATACTTAATTGATTGTTTGCCTTGTCTCCTTTAGACTTAAAGCTGTACACCTACCAAAGATAAAAACCAGATGTCTTGTGACTCTAGAGGAGACAGATACCTTCCTCTGTGGGCCAGATCCCAAGACAAAAGCCTAAACTTGCCCCTCAAACCCCACAGGGAGACCTTAATGTGGCTTTTCATGTTCTCAATAACAGAGATAAAAATTAAAACAAAAAATAACCATCTGATCTCTTAGCAGTGACACTTGGGGCTTCCAAGACAGGAAAGTCAAAACAAGGCAAAGCTGCCTGAGCCCCTCCCAGACCAAGCTTCAAGTGCAGCAAAAAGGACACTGGGCAAGAGAGTGCCCCAACCTGACTGCAATCTCAAGGGCCATTGAGAGCAAATGTCCTAGTTGACAGAGAGTAGATAAGCTATTCTCTAATGCCTTGCCCTCACAGGAGATCTACTTGGAGTCTCATCTACTCGGACTTGCTGCTGAAGACTGAAGGGGCTCAGGACCCACAGTCCCCCATTAAGGTATCCTTCTCAGAGCCCCAAGTCCCACTGGAGGTCTCAGGTAAGACATTCTCTGTACTTGTGGACATAGAGGCCAAATATACTGTTCTTCCTGAGTTTTCAGGCCCTTGTATTAAGTCCTCAGTCTCTATAGTGGGTGTTGATGGCCAACCTACACAGCCTCTACAGACAGGGCTGGGGGTTTAGCTTAAAGGTGCAGCACTTTACTGGCAAGTTCAAGGTCCTGAGTTTGATTCCCAGTACCCCTTTTTAGGTAAAAATCTTCTTCCCTGGTCAATCCCATAGTTTGAGATACCTCCAATCCCACCTGCGTTACCCGTGCCATGCTTATTTTAATTCAATTTAGAGATCCTTCAGTTTTTCCTTGCATTCCTTAATATCCCATAGCTCCCAAACATTTACAGGGACTTAAACCTATAATCAAGCACCTTTTAGATAATGTTTTTTCTTAAACCTACTCATTCACCCTATGATACTCCCATTCTCCCAGTACTCAAACCTGATGGGTCTTAACATCTAATATAAGACCTTAGGTTAATCAATAACACTGTTACCCCAGTCCACCCAGTGGTGCCAAACCCTTATTACCAGGCTCTCCCATATACTTCCCTCCACCACTCACTTTACAGTTGTAAATCTTAAAAATACCTTTTTTACCATCCCCCCTACACCCTAATTGTCAGGATTCCTTTGTGTTTATGTAGATTGACCCAGACATTCTGAGGTCTTAACAACTTACACCTGTCATCTCTATAGTAAAACCTCTCCTCAGGGACACATACCAACCCCTTCCTTTCCTATTCATCAATTTCTCGGACACATCCGTGGTCAGGACTGACAGATTTTACACACATGTCCTGCCACAAAACTCTCAAATATCTTCTCACCTTTGTACTTTTCAGGATGGATAAAAGCCTTTCCCACAACCAGATTGGATGCTAATGTAGTTACTAAAGTCCTGTAACAGAAAATCATCCAAAGGACTACAACCATGGCAGAGCAGCCCCTACCTGGTCTTCTTGGCAACCTCAATAGCAGTCAAAGTTGCTGGACTTCCATCCTGGCTTCACATCACTCAAGCTAAGTGGTGCCCTCCCAATCCTCAATCTAACCACCTTGAGTGGTCATTTCATCTTCTATTGTCCACCCGTCTCCATCTCACCAAGGCCTCACAGCCACAACTCTCAGGCTAAGTCATGTTTTGTTATCCAATTTGGTTCCTAATTCCTTACATTCTACTAATTATCTTTTTTATAGCAGGACTCTTGACAGTCTTTCCTAAAGACTCCCACATCATGCATAAGGTTGTCTTCATGCTGTTCTACATGACAACTGTCTTAGTTCTCTCTACCCTCAGCTGTTCGGTCAAACGTGAGATCCCTGAGGTTCTAGCCTCTTCTCTCTCTTATAGTGACACAGCCATGGCCCTCCCTACCCCTCTTATTCTTTCCAGCTCAATTCCTGGAGCAGAGACAAGTCCTACCTACCTCCACTTTTAACTTTTACCCTTTAAGATGGGAAAATAAATACCTCTTATAACTTCACTCTTCCTAACCCCACACTTATTTTTCAGAATTCTACCTCACTGTGTTCCTGGTGAAACGACATATTTAAGTCAAAGGCACCTTTCCTTCTACATCCCCTGGGTCCTTAAATATGATAGTGGTCTGCCTCCTCCTAACACCTTGTCTCTTTGTTTTTCCAGTCTAAGATGCGGGCATTTACCAATGATGAAGTTGTCCTGGCCAAAACACCTGGTACCACCTTCTACGTGGGTGCCAAGCATCATCCCATCAACCTTCCTAAGCCCCAATATGACACCCCCTTTTAGCAGGAAGTAGTAAGAGAGAGACTTCGCCCTTTTCCTAAAATAAAAAGACAGGAATGAAAGAGTTTTGCCCTAGAATAAATTACTATATGGTCATGGCGGTGGTTTAACAGTCATGGCGGTGGTCTAACATGGCAAAAGGCCAAAGCAGAAATGCCTACCACTTCCTGCTTCTTCCTCAGCCCTAACTGCAACTCCCCTTCCTGTTTGTGTGTGCAGAGGGTTCCAATCAGCTTCTTGTGCATCACCAACGCCTGCCCTAAGGTCCAGCCCAGGCAGAGAAAGCCAGGACTTCTAGAGTCACGGAGTTCTCTCCATGTCCTCGGAATAAAGGCTACTTTTATATTTTTCTCTCTTATTGCACCAAAAACCTAACAGAAAGAAAACAGTGAGAGGGTCAGGAATGCAGATCAATGGTATTGTGCTTGCCTGGCATTCTTGAATCCCTAGTCCCATCCCCAGTACTGGGGTGAGGGCAAAACTGAAGTGGGGATGAGGAGAACAGTGGGAAAGCAGAGGTTAGCTTTGGTCATCTGTTAAAGTTATTGAACCAAAGCTTGGACTCTGAGTTCATCAAATTCTTCTACTCAGTAATTTTCATTGATAAGTGCAAAAGGAAATTGCTTCAAGTATCTAATAATTTAACTCTGTTCTGTTGATACAGGAATATCATTACCATAACTGGAGAGAAAATGGGCCACTGATGATGATGTGATTTTATTGTAAGGTCCACTCCCATTTTTCCACAAGTAACTGGGCAGGAATTCTCTAAGACAACAGAAAATCTTTTAATCATTAATATTTGACTTTGCAATTTGTGGTGGTACAGGTAGTGATAGAATAACTAGACATGGTGACACATGCTATAATCCCAGCATTTGGGAGGATGAGGCAGGAAAATTGTTGAGGGTTTGAGTCCAGCCTGGGCTACACAGGGAGTTCAAGACGACCCTGAACTACAAAGTGATACTCTATCTCAAAAAAATTTTTAATTTCTGATTATGTTTAATTTTGGTTGAAAGTCAAAGTACTTAGTAGTCCTTGGGGATGCACTGATGGATGAGGTACAAGGGAGAAACAACTGGTCATTTATAAATTGACAGATCAGTGATCAGTAATTATGAAAAGCAACCATAAATAAATAACTCTAGCAACAGTCAAGCTGTTTCTTTGGGGATATAGTTCAGCAGTGAAGCACCTGCCTGGCAAGCTCAAGGTCCTGAGTTTGATTCCCGGTTAGTATTTGGGCACAACACTAAACTACCCTGGGTAAAAAGATCCATTGGTCAGCAATTTGAAATCTTTTCCTTTGCTTTCTTTCAGAGAGGACTTTCTTTTCTGATAGGGTTTTCAGTGCGATGAAAGAGAAAAATATGAAGTAAACATAGGCTTTATTCCAAGGACATGGAGAGGAATCTAATGACCATAGATGGTCTAGCCACCTCTGACTGGAATGTGGGGTATAGGATATATATATATATATATATATAAAACCTCTGAAAGAGGTGGCACTTAGAGTGGGCATTGATGATGTGCAAGGGGCTGATAGGGACCTCTTTCATGCCACTGGGAAAGGAAAGAAGAAGTTGTCATAGGGGAAGGAAGAAGTGACCTCAAGGTAAACATCCCTTGGTCCCGCCTCCCACTGCCATAATATCATGTAACTTATTCTAGGGAAAAATCCTTTCATTCCCATCTTTTTATTGTTAGGAAAAGGGCGAAGTCTCTCTCTTACTACTTCCTGCTGGAAGGGGATGCTGTATTAGGGTTTAGGAAGGTTGACGGGATGATGGTTGATGCCTATGTAGAAGCTGGTACCAGGTGTTTTGGCCAGGAAAACTTCATCATTGGTAAATGCCTGCATCTTAGACTGGAAAAACAAAGAGACAAGGTGTTAGGAGGAGGCAGACCACTATCATATTTAAGGACCCAGGGGATGTAGAAGGAAAGGTGCCTTTGATTTAAATATGTCATTTCACCAGGAACACAGTGAAGCAGAATTCTGAAAAATAAGTGTGGGGTTAGGAAGAGTGAAATTATGAGAGGTATTTATTTTCCCATCTTAAAGGGTAAAAGTTAAAAGTGTGAGTAGTAGGGCTTGTCTCAGTCCAGGAGTTGAGCTAGAAAGAATAAGAGGGGTAGGGAGGGCCGTGGCTGTGTCACTATAAGGGAGATAAGAGCCTAGACCTGCAGGGATCTCACGTTTGACTAAACAGCTGAGGGTAGAGAGAACTAAGACAGTTGTCATGTAGAACAGCATGAAGACAACCTTATGCATGATGTGGGAGTCTTTAGGAAAGACTGTCAAGAGTCCTGCTATAAAAAAGATAATTAGTAGAATGTAAGGAATTAGGAACCAAATTGGATAACAAAACATGACTTAGCCTGAGAGTTGCGGCTGTGAGGCCTTGGTGAGATGGAGACAGGTGGACAATAGAAGATGAAATGACCACTCAAGGTGGTCAGATTGAAGATTGGGAGGGCGCTGCTTAGCTTGAGTGATGTGAAACCAGGATGGAAGTCCAGCAACTTTGACTGCTGTTAGGGTTGCCAAGACCAGGTAGGGGCCACTCCACCTTGGTTGTAGTACTGTGGATTTAGAACATTTGAGATAAATTAGATCTTCTGGGGATATGGGAGGATCTGGTTTGGTCCCTTCAGAGTGTTGGGGAAGGTAGAGATCAGCATGTTGTCATAACAAGTGTCGGAGGAAGGAGAGGATTGGTATGTAGTCAGCAAGAGGAGGGAGACTTTGAGGGGTAGGAATATTATGGAGTAAGAATGGCCTGCCATATATAAGTTCAAAAGGACTTAAAAATGTAGGAGCTCAGGGAAGTGCCCTGAGCTTGGCTAAGGCTAGGGGCAGAAGTTGAGGCCAAAGCTGATGTAATTCTAAAATGAGTTTTGTAAGGTGTGTTTTTGTGAGGCCATTTGCCTTTTCTACTTTTCCTGAGGATTGTGGATGGTATGGAATGTGTAGGCACAAGATGATGTGCAAGCTTGAGGATACCTGTTGAGTGATTTGAGAAATAAAGGCTGGAGCATTATCTGATGAATACTCTGAGGTAGACCAAAGCTTGGGATGATTTCCTGTAACAGGACCTTAGTAACTATATCAGCTGTTTCCCTGGTTGTGGGAAATGCTTCTATCCATCCTGAAAAAGTACAAACAAAGGTGAGAAGATATTTGAGAGTTTTGTAGCAGGGCATATATGTAAAATCTATCTGCCAGTCCTGACCAGGAGTGTGTCCGTGAAATTGATGAGTAGGGAAAGAAGGGGGTGTGTGTCTCTGAGGAGAGGTCCTAGCACAGAGGTGTTAGGTGTGAGTAATCTGAAGAATTATAGCCTTTAGAGAAGGATGTAACTACTGGGGCTAAGAGTCTGTATAGGGCCTATGATCCTATATGGAAACAGTTATGTAAGTCAGTGATGATGTCTAAGGCCTGCTGATCTAGAAGTTTTGATCCCTGGAAAATCCATCCCTGAGTGTTTTGTGTGTAACCTGGTTTATGAAGTAACTGCAACTGCTCTTGTGAATAATTAGGTTGAGGTAGACTGGGACTAACAGGAGAAGATGAGAAGGACAAGGCCTTTGTGCCGCTAACTTGGCTTGTGAATCTACAAAGGCATTGCCTTGAGCAATGGGATCTGAATTCTGGGGTCCCCTACAATGAATAACTGCTGCCTGCTTTGGGAGTAGTGCTGCCTCTAGGAGTTTAAGGATGAGAGGTGCATTAATGATGGGGTTCCCTGAGAGTTGATAAAACCCCTTTCTTGCCAGAGAGCGGCATGGGAATGTAAAATGATAAATGTATACTTTGAATCAGTGTATATATTTATGATTTTGTCCTTTGCTAATATAACAGCCCTTGTAAGAGCAATAAGTTCTGCCCACTGGGAAGATGTCCCAGGTGGCAGTGGATTAACCTCTATAACTTTTGACTGGTTAACTATTGCATATCCTGCTCTGTTTTGGCTGTCTGTTGAACTGCCATCTATGAACCATGTGTCAAAGGCTAAAGAGAGAGGTGGGTTACTAATGTGAGGGAAAGGGGTGGGAGTCATCTGTAAGACCTCCAATCAGTCATGGTGAGAGTGGCCCTCTGAGGTGGGAAGCAAAGTTGCCACATTAAGAGAACCACTAGCTGCAATAGAGATACAAGGGTCCTGAGAGAGGACTAGATATACCTGTTGAAGGTGAGAAGGGGTCATCAGGGCAGGGAGTGTCTTATGTGAGATAAGCTCACTTATGGGCTGGGTATTTAGCTCAGTGGCATAAGCGCCTGCCTGGCAAGTGCGAGGTTGTGAGTTTGATCCCTGGTACCGCAAAAAGAGATAAGCTCACTTAGATGATGAGATGAGTGTACTGTAATAGACTGCCCTAATGTAAATTTTTTAGCTTCCTGCGTCAGTAGGGCTGCAGCTGCAAGGGCTTGGAGACAAGGTGCCCATCCTTTTCTGGGTTGTCTAACTGCTTTGACAAGTAGGCTACTGCATGAAAAGAAGGTCCCTTTCTGTGTCCTGGTACACCTACAGCATTGTGGCCCTGAGAGGTAGTGTATACAGTGAAAGGTTGGGTGGGATCAGAAAAGGTAAGGGCTGGAGCCTTTAGGAGAGCCTCTTTCAATTTATAGTGGGGCATAGTGGGGTCTAGGAGTTCTAATAAGAGGCCCTTAGAAGCTTTGTAGAGGGGTTGGGCTAATGCTGCAAAGTTAGGAATCCAGAGATGAAAGAAGTTAGCTAAACCTAAGAAAGATATAACCTGTTATTTAGTTGTGGGCACCTGGAGATCTCGAAGAATTGCCTTATGATCTGTAGTGATGGAATGAGTGGTAGGGATGAGAGAGAGACCTAGATATTTGATTTTTGGGGAAGATATTTGGGCTTTAGCAGGAGAGACCCTGTACCCATGACTGGCAAGAAAATTAAGGAGACTAGCTGAATGCTGTATGGCTAACATATGGGATGGAGAACATAAGAGAAGGTCATCTATGTATTGAAGGAGAGTGCGAGGTTTGAGATCAAGTTCTGCAAGGTCAGCAGCAAGAGCTTGGCTAAAGAAGTAAGGACTATCCCTGAACCCTTGAGGGAGCACTGTCCAAGTAAGTTGTTGAGACCTGAGAGTGTTTGGATCACTCCATGTAAATGTAAAGAAATCCTGGCAGTCGGGGTGTAGGGGGATGCTATAAAAGGCATCTTTAAGATCTACAACTGTAAAGTGAGTGGTGGAGGGAGGGATATGAGAGAGCCTGGTATAAGGGTTTGGCACCACAGGGTGGACTGGAGTAACAGTGCTATTGATTACCCTAAGATCTGCACTAGACGATAAGACCCATCGGGCTTGAATACCGGGAGAATAGGATTAAAGGTATTATAGGGTGAATGGGTAGGTTTAAGAAAACCATTGTGTAAAAGGCACTTGATTATAGGTTTAAGTCCCTGTAAATGTTTGGGAGCTATGGGATATTGGGGAACGCAAGGAAAAATTGAAGGATCCCTGAGATGAATTAAAATAGGCATGGCATGGGTAGCACAGGTGGGATTGGAGGTATCTCAAACTATGGGATCGACCAGAGAAGAAAGAAGGGGAGGGGATGACTTTGATATGCAATGTGAGGATGTTTGGAGGACTAGAGCTGTGGGGAGGGAGAAGGTAAAGGAGAAGTTAAGCTTTTGAAGAAGATCCCTACCTAAAAGGGGTGTGGGACATGTTGGAATTACTAGGAAGCTATGGATAAAGAAGCTAGGAAGCTATGGAATCTGCATGGAAAAGGCCCTGTCTTCAAAGGCTGTGTAGGTTGGCCATCAACACCCACTACAGAAACTGAGGACCTAATACAAGGGCCTGAAAACTCAGGAAGTACACTATAAGTCACCCCCATATCTTCAAGTACAGAGAGTGTCTTACCTGAGATCTCCAGTGAGACTCAGGGCTTCGAGAAGGATACTTTAATGGGGGCTATGGGTCCCGAGGCCCATCAATCTTCAGCAGCAAATCCAAGTAGATCAGTCAGCGATGAGTCTGGTGGTGTTGAGATCTCCTATGAGGGCAAGGCATTAGACGATGGCTTATTTGCTCTCTGGCAGCTAGGACAGTTGCTCTTCCAATGGTCCTTGAGATTGCAATAGGGGTAAGGCCCCAGAGGAATTGCCAGGGTTGGGGCACTCTCTTGCCCAATGTCCTTCTTTGTTGTACTTGAAGCATGGTCCAGGAGGGGCTCAGGCAGCTCCATCTTGTTTTGGCTTTCCTGTCATGGGAGCCCCAAGTGCCACTGCTGAGAGATCAGATTGATATTTAGCATTTTTTGTGCATCTTTTTCCTCTTTTTGAGTTTTTTTCTCTGTTGTTAAAAACACACAAAGTTATATTAAGAAGGTCTCCTCGTGGGGTTTGAGGGCCATGTTCAGCTTTTTGTAATTTTGCATGAAAATCAGGAGCAGACTGAGAAATAAAATAAGAGTTAATAACAATCATCCCTTCATGACAGTCTGGGTTTACATTAGTAAACTTAGTTAAGGTGTCCCTAAGCCAATTTAGGAACACAGCTGGATTTTAATTAGCTTCTTGGACCTGTTCTAAAAGTTTATTGTAGTTAGTATGTTTGTGAGCAATTTTATTAAGGCCCACAATTAGACATTCAATCATCTTATGTATTTTATAAGAACCTTCTCCATTTTGGTAATTCCAGTTAGGATTCTGTTCAGGCACTGCAGTAGGCCCAGGGTCATTCTCAGCAATATTTGCCTTATGTCTGCGATCGGCTTCTTCTCGAGCTACTTGCCACAGCTGAGCTCACTCTTGTGAGCTGAGGATGGTGTTCAGAATCACAAAAATATCCTTGAAATGTAAAGCATAACAATTAGTTATAAATTTAAATTTTCTAATATAATTCTGAGGGTCAACAGAGAAGCAACCTAATTTATGGTTAATCTAAGAGGTCAGAGAGGTAAAAAGAAACGTTAATATTAACTAATCCCTTGGGGCCAACCTGTCCCCAAAGTGGGAATAGAAACTGAGGCTGAGAAGTCTGTGGAGTGGATGGCCATCAAGCAGCCAACCGTCCAGCAGGCATGTGTTACCTGATGATTGCCCACAAAACAGCCGCTTGTCACCATGCCACAAGGAAACACAGTCTGTTAGCGGGTTACCATGTGACCCAGAGCAGCTTAGCTGCTGCCAGTAACACAATGAGGGAGAGCAAGATGGTGACTGGCTATCATGTTACCTGCTGTAAGATGGTTGCTGTTGATCACACGAGGGGCCACAAGGTGGTGCTCATTGACCCTGAGACCCTGTCACAAGATGGCAGTGCATTGTGATGTGGCAGAGGGCAGCAAGATGACAGCTGTCCTCCATGCGAGCTGCAGCAAGATGGCTGCTGAGAACCTCATGGCCTGCTGGAAGGCTGGAATGCATGAGACTACATATGGTGAGCTGGTGGAGAAAATGGCAACTCAGGGGTAGGGGACAAAGAACCATCTGTCGGAACCATCTGTTGGTGGGGGGGGATTGAGAAATTGGAGACTGGGGGGAGAAACTAAGGGAAGGATTAGAGGCCACTGTGGGTAAGAGAGAGGGAGAGGGTGGCACAGGGGGTATAGAAACCTTTAGCTAAGAAAGCTGCGGGGTTTGTTCCTTGGGATATGGAGAGGAGGAGTAAAGACAGGAGGCATATCATCTAAGGGGTCTAGAGGGGAAGAGAGGAGGGTTTCTGGTATAGTAGAGTTAGCTAGAAATGTTTGAGCTGCTATACATGATTTAATGAGAGAAGAGCATGTCCTTGGGGAAAGGCAGGCCTGTACATATGGAATTTCTGCTAACTTGTCACCACTGTAACAGAACTCATAAATTTTTAAGAATATGGGGGTAGAATGTTCCCTCCTCAGGCCATGGGCTGCCATTAAGCTTGTAGGTTGGCCATGCCTCCTGTCAGTAAAAGATTAGTTTTTAAATTTTTATATCTTTCTTTAGGCCAAGAGCACCAAGGTTATGAACTAGGCACCTCAGAGGTGTGTTTTTGGGGGGATAGGAAAAAAATATTCCCCATTGCCCAATTAAAAGTGAGCCAAAAGAATAATTTTGCCTCAGGATAAGAGCTTTAGTCCCCACCCCACCCCCCAGGAAAGTGAAAATTGTCCCAGGTCACACTTAACAAAAATGATTGTCACCTATTTTGGAAGTGTGATAAAAAAGGCTCCAACCTGATCCCATCGGCCATCACCAAAAGGCATGGGTCAGGATCCCAGAGGACCAGAGTAATAGTTCTGCCTCAGACCATCCAAGGAATGTGAGAACTATTATCTTAGCCCAGGGACAGAATGGGTAATCTGGCATGGACCTGGCCCATGGTAACAGAAAACCCTGGATGGAAAATGGCTCACCTACAGTAAATGAGATAGGCCAGTGTTGTTTGCAGGCTTGTGGTGACAACTTGAGCAGCTCTTGTGTGTTGAAAATGAGGAATTAATCCAAGATGTGGTCTGGTCCATGGATTAGCAGGGGAGCTCAAACTGGGAGGTTCCCAGGAGCCACTCACTCTGCCTTCCCAGTCAGGGAACCATAAATGATAGGGTGATGAAAGAGAAAAATATGAAGTAAAAATAGCCTTTATTCCAAGGACGTGGAGAGGAGTGTAACAACCATAGATGGTCTAGCCACCTCTGAATGGAACATGGGGTATGGGATATATATAAAAATATAACATCTGACCAGGGTGGTGCTTAGGGTGGGCAAGGGGCTGATTGGGACTTCTTTCACACCACTGGGAAAGGAAAAAGGAAGTTGTCATAGGGGAAGGAGGAAGTGACCTCAAGGTAAACATCCCTTGGTTCTGCCTCCCACCACCATAATATTGTGTAACTTATTCTAGGGAAAAATCCTTTCATTTTCAACCTATATTTTCCCTTGGCCTCTAAAGTTCTCCTCAGAGAAAAAGGTAATTTCTTCCACAGACTGGGTCCATGTACATAAGGTCTGTAAGTTTTTTCTCTATCCACAGGTCCAGTGGCTTTAAAATGTACTTCCCCAGCGATGAATTTGCATTGGTAGTATTTCTGTCTTTGCCTTAGGAGGCCCCAAACTTCCTAAACTGCTTTTCAGAGACTCATATTTTATTTTATTGTAACAGAAAATGCCCCCCACCTCCAACCAGTATAATTCAGTTTGTTAGTTACCCAGGTAATAGTTTCTGTTCCAGATCTGGTTGCTCCTGTCTCTTAGAAACAGCTAGTCACCGTGATGCATAGCTGGTCACTATGATGCTCATTGTATAAACCAATCCCCAAGTGACAAGCCAGTTTGCCTCTGTGTTTCCTGCCTGCTTATGCAATATAAGCCCTAGACCACCAGAGATCTGGGCCTGGTATTTTGGGAGTACTCTCAATCAGTGTCTGTTGACATAAATAAATCTGCCTCCAAATGCTCCAAATTCTCCTTGCCATTGCATCTGTTGTGTTAACCAGGAAGACTGACTCTGCTGACTTCTTTGGTCACTGGTCATGGCCTTTGTGTCCAGAGCAAGGACCTCTCCAGGTCCTGACAGAAAGGCATACCTTTGAGATTTCTCAAGTCCCCTCGAGGTTCTGGAGGAAGATTTCTGGTTCCCTGCTCCAGTGGCTCACATTGGACACAAAGGGAGGAGGATGCAATCTGTCTGTCTGCTTGATTCTGGTAAGACCCCTGAGGGAACTCCAGTTAGTCAGTTTGTCAGTCCTTCTCAGTTTGAGCAGAAGAGCTTGATCACCTCTTATTAGTTAAGGCCACCCTCCAGGGAAGTGGAGTTGAAATGCTTAAACTCTAAGTGCCTGCTAAATGAATGTTTGAGTGAGTTGACCAGAGACCATAAGTAATAGGCTGCTCTGTCTATTCACCAAGGCTGGGAAACACTGGTCTTGATGATTGATTAGGCCCTCCCTGAGGTTTTGTGGCAGTTGACATATGGTATAATAGAGATCTCACATCACTTGTGGCTAAGTTGTGCCTAAGTTCCTGCCAGGTGGGCATCTGAATGGTCTCTCTCTCTGAGGGCCAGCCACCCACTCTTTGTGTGTTGCACCATCATTCAAGGGTACACAACATACATTGTAGGGAGATACAATGAGAACTAATTAATTAAAACTCACAACCTTTACTGCAGGAAAGGGGCTTTTATGGAATTAAAAATAAAACCAAACTGCTCCTTGCATCTCAAGGAAAAGAAAAAAGGAAAAAGAGAATTCTGTCTTAGCACTTTTATCGGCTGCTGTAGTTACTGCCATCTGTAGCTTCACTTCCTGCTCCTGACCCATCAAGTTCCAGCCAATAGGACCAGTTCCAATTCATTGCCTGAATTCAGCTACAGAGGCCCCCTGAGACATGCCTATCCTGGTCAGATAGCATCATCTAATGCCCACTGAAGATGATAATCAACAATTTCTTCTGAGTTCCACATTTTGACTGAGGCAAATGGACTGTCATCCCTAACAAATGAGTTGCATCTTGTCACACCTGAATAGCTAAGACAGACTGAGCTTGATCAAATTGGGCCCTTGAGAGCTCATGGTCATTGCAAAAGTCAGGTGCAAACCTGTGACTTTCTTGGTAGACAATGGAACAGAACTCTCTGTCCCTAAAAGTTTCCTCTGTCAAAAATTACCATCACCAGGGCAAATAGGACTCTTGCTGCTTGCCTCTTCTGCCAGGGACAAACTTACTCCCTGGGAGGCCATCTCCTTTGCACCTAGCCAGTCAGCCTCACTCTTGCTTAACTCTGCACATTCAAGTTTGACTGTTTCCCAAGAAAATGATGCCTGCATCAGCCTGAGACAGATAACTGCAACGCTGAAGTTCTGAAAACTCCCCCCAGAGGCATAGACTACAGACTCACCTCTGAGCCTGGACATCAGTCATACCAACTCACCATGACCCCTGTTGCTATCAGTCATAGAAAGCACAAACAGTTATCCAGTCACACATCAACCTGATAGACTGTTAATTACCTTGGGCAAGATGTCTGTGCTGTCAACACAGAAACAATGCCTTCCTCTTCTTGCAAGTTGCTCCCATAGGCCTCTTCAACTTGGAAAATCCTGAAATAAAAGGCCAGCTCACTTGGACTCCATTGCTGTATTGTTAATATTGATCCAATATGGAAGTGGGTCACATAGCAAGAGAAGAATGAAGAACAAAGACATTTTGGAATGCCAAGATATTCTGGTTACCTACCTGGGTTACTGATGCTTACCTACTTCCTGGGCCAGGTATTACTAACTACAGTATAATCCTGAGTTAATGTTTATCCCTTAAGGAGCCATGTAAGTCTGGCCATTGCATCTTTATCTTGAGGCCTGGCCTTCTTCAGATGCCACAATTCTGATGTCTTTATTTTTTTCTGCTGACTTCCTTGAGATCCCAGTCCCTCTCTGACTGTATACTAACTTAGCTGCCTATAATAACATGAAAAGACTAAGTGTATTTACAAAAGCCAGATCTCCAAGTCCAAAAAGAGAAAGAACTATTATTTGCATGATGCAGTCCTTAGAACCAATTGTACTCTCTTGGTGTGTAGCAGTTCCACATCTTGCTTAGAGTGGACTTTAGGGCTGGTTGGAGGTGGAAACTGAAGGAATATGTTTCAGAATACTTGTCCTCCTCTTGGCTTCCACTTTCTTATACAAAGTGAATTATTCTAATACCATATTATTGAGCCAGCCAACCTTCAGGCATTTATTAAGTATGTATGTGTCCTACTCTATCCTAGTTGCCAAGGGAATAGAAAAAGAGAAATGTTACACATGATTATAAAAGTGACTACACAAAGCCATGCACAGAGACATAACACCTGTAGTACCAGCACTTGGGAGGCTGAGGCAGGAGGTGTGCCATGAGTTCAAACCATTTCCTGAGCTACATGTGAGTTCAAGGCCATCCTGAATGCATAGTGAGATCTTGTCTCAAAAACAAACAAACAAGCAAACAAACAAAAAAATGACTACAGAAATTCTTATAAGAGGTGCCATTGGCCCTTGATTATCCTCCAGTTAGGCTCTTTATTTCTGGTACTCAACAGCCCCAGGTTTCAGCTCCTGTGCTTGACAGGCCTAATATACTATCATGTGCATGATACTAATAGTATATGAGATGATTTTAAATTATACAGAACATGATTTGGGGTGGCAGGTAGACAAGAATAAAATAATCACATCATGAGAAAGTAATTCCCTTTTCAGTTCACTTTCAAATCTGAGATATAGCTAGAAGAAGGTCATATCTGGGTTGTATCATGAACAGACTTCACCACTTACAGTATTATCTCCTTTTAAAACAAGGAAATGAGACTCATACTTGAAGTTTTATTTTGGCAACTGCAGTTAATTAGAATTTGATGACTTTCTTTCCAAGATTACTTTCTCCTTTTTTTTTTTTGCTTTGTTTTGTTACAGGGTCTTGCTTTGTGGTGCAGGCTGGCTTTGAACTCATATAGCCCAGGCTGGCCTCAAACTTTTTAAAAATGGAGTAAAACAGAATAGTAAAATGAAACAAAGCAAAACAATAACAGGACTTTAGGAAATCCACGATCATTACTATATTACATATTGTTATCCTCTAAATAGTTACCCAGTCCACTGACCCCAGGCCTACAAAGTCAATCAAACAACATAAATGTCAGGTTACTTCCCTATTTCAGTTGTTTCAGTTATTTTCGTCTCAGCCTGTGTCATGTCTAGTAGCTTATGGGGGGGAATACGGGGCAGAGGTAGCTTCTTTGCTGTTTCTCCCCAGCTGATAGGGCCTTTTCCAGCACACGGAGAGGCTGCACAGCTTCCTTGCTGCTTCTCCCTGGTCAGCAGAGCCTCTGCTAGCACACAGGTTGGCCTCTAACTTGCAGTGATTTTTTTTTTTTGGCCTCTGCCTCTAGAGTGCTGGGATTACAGGTGTGAGCCACCATACCTGGTCTCTCTTTCCCTTTGTCTTTTGTCTCTGTCTCTCTGAATCTCTCTCTGTCTCTCTGTCTTTCTCTTTTTCTTTTTTTCTCCCCTAATATTGGAGATTAATCCCAGGGCCCTCTCACTGTGCTACATCTTTGGTCCTTTTAAAAATCACTTTTTAAAAGCTGGATGTGGTGGCACACACTTGTAATCCCAGCATTTGGAACACTGAGGCAGGAGGATCACCTTGAGGCCAGTATGGGTCGCATAGTGAGTTCAAGTCCAGTCTGAACTGCATAGTAAGACCTTATCTCAAAAAATAAAACAAGGAGAAAAATAAAAATCACTTATTTTGAGACAAGGTTTTACAATGTCCTAAATTGCTCAGGCTCAGTTTGAATCTTTGATTCTTCCACTTCCAGCTTCCAGAGTGCTGGGATTATAAGGATGCATCACTACATGGGCTAGGACTACATTATGTATATGACAGATAGCACCAATAGGGTATAAATTTTTATTTACACATGAATGTATTTATGCATTAGAAGAACTAGTTGATTTAATATATGACCAGACACAATGATTCACATTTATAATTCCAGTATTCTGGAGACTGATACAGGAGGATACCAAGTTCAAGCCCAGTATGGGCTACATAGTGAGTTCAAAATCAGGACAACATAGTGAGACTCTATCGCAGAAAGAAAGAAAGAAAGAAAGAAAGAAAGAAAGAAAGAAAGAAAGAAAGAAAGAAAGGAAAAAAGAGAAAGTAAGTTAGTTCAATCCCCGGTACCCTCCCAAAAAAAAGAAAGAAGAAAAAAATTATTAAGCAAATAATAATATAGACAGTTGAAATCCTGATGCTATTGTACAAATGGTTAAAGTTTAGAACATTTCTTTGTTCACCACCAGCAAAACTAGTTATTGTCTGTGGTCCATTCTTGCCCTATTTGGCTTAAACCAATTCAGAATTGTAATGGGTGAGAATCATATAAACACCAGAATAAGACTTTTAGATCTGAACTGAAGAGATCATTATAAAGGCAGAAATTTTAAAAATACAAGATATTTATAGTAGGTGAAATTGTCACAAGGTTAAGCAAGTGCCCTACCACTGAGCTATATCCTTATCCTTTTGAAATTCTACTTTAAAATAACGTCTTGCTAAATTGTTCCATTTGGCCTCAAACTTGCAATCCTCCAGCTTCAGCTTGCCAAACAGTTGGGATTAGATAGGTAAGGGCCACCATACTCAATTGAGATTTTTTAGTATTCTCTAATACAGCAACCTGTGAAGTACTTTTCAGGTTACAAAACTGAGGCTCAGGGGAGTAAAAGTAAAATTTAAAAAAGCCACCCTTGTACACTGAAGCAATAAGGAGTAAAGCCAAGATTTTTCAGTAACACCCTCTGTCACTGGTTCCTGGAGCCTCTGGACATAGGGGTACCTACTTGTTGTTCCTAAGGTAAAACTTGAGAAATCACACAGATGAAAAATCTGAGGAACTCAGGAGAGTACGTGAATAATCACATGATAATATGACATGGTGAACTCTGAAATGCTATGAAAATACATTCAGAGTGACAGAGATCACTAGAAGGAAGCAAGGGGTCTAACGTAGGAGTGGGGAGTTGCTGCATTAACCTGTCTGCACAGCTATTCGCCGTACTGTCCCACAAGCCTTATTTTAGTACCAGGTCAACCTTAATACCTCCCACTGACCTCAGGTACTCGGAAGGAGACTTAGGTGCTCTTGCTGCCTTATTTCTGTCTCTGGGAATGATGCAGCCCTTTCTCAAATGAGGCTAGTGGACTTCTATCCTCAGGACATGTGGAAGCAGGAAGGCTGTACCTGTTTCTAGAGACAAGGCTCCTGTCAGCTCCATCACTATACATTACAACCTTTCTAGTCCAGGTTCACAGGCCAGCTGTTAACCAGGAGTCTAGATGAGAGTTTCCAGTACTCTTACAAATCACTCTGTGGCGTGGTCACCTGGAGCATCAAGCCTACAGCTGGGAATAAATATCCTCTTAGATACACTATAGGAACCCCATCTTTTGCCTATACAATGAATGCTTGAACTCTTGCATCATTCAAAAGATACCTTGTGTGTAGTTACTTTTCCCTAGTTGCTGAAACAAAATACCCAATGCTCAAAGTTAAGGAAGGAAAGGTTTATTTAGCTTACAGTTTGCAGAGGTTTTAGTCTGTAATCAGCTGGTTCCAAAGCAGGGTGGTGTGGCAGAGGGGCAACCATGTGCAGTGGGATACAGCAAAAGCAACAAGAGCAAAAAGGGAGGAGCATGCAGACAGAAGACTCTGTCCCTCATATTGTATATTGGCCACACCCACTTGGGTATAGCACTCACACCCATAATTCCAGCATTGGACCATGAATCATTCACAAACTCTACAAGCCTGCCCTCATGACCACATGAGGCTTTTGGGGGCTATCCAGACACAAACCATAACACTTGTTTTTATGTTAGCTTACAGAATCCTTCAGATGAAAATTAAGATAATGAATATAAAAGCAGATAATAAACTACAAATACCTGGAAAAATATACAAACTTGTATCATCAGTGCTTTCTTAGCCATTCCAGGCTTTAGTCTGGAGGTCTCTGTCCTTGTTTCTATTCTCATTCTCCCCAGCTGGATTGTGTCTGTTTGTGGTTTTAATTGCTATCTATATGCCAGTGACACTCAAATCTGCATGTCTAGTTTAGATCTCTTCGCAGAACTTTAGATTTTTCATTTCTGTTAGTTCTGTTTCATTGTATCCTATGAATACATTAGGGCAAATAGAACTTGCCCCTTTTTTGCTAATCCTTGCTTGTCTTTGGACTTCTGTGTCTCATCAGGATTATTATTAATCATACAGCCACCTGAGCTAGACACTGAAGAGCCCTTCTTGATTTTTCTTTTGCCCTCATCTCCCGGCATCCAAAGATCTTAAATTTGTTGCTTTTCCCCGGATTTGCTAATGCAGGTGCTTACTTGTCATCTTCTATGTTACTTGATTTCACCTAGATTATTTTTATGGTGATTTTTGTCTCCAATGTGTTGCATCAGTGTTCCCGCACACTTCTGCTGCCACAATATTTGTAAAATTAAACATTTTCATACATCTCCCTTGCTTAAAATCTTTCAACAACACCACAGGATATGATCCAGGCTTATATTAACTTACTACTTGTAAGGTTTTCCCTACTTGCTTCTTCCAATTCTTTGGACCCCCTCCTCTCACTTTTGTTTTCCTTTGTAACTTTGCTACTCCTGGATTTACCTTCTGAAATGTAGTCTCCTTCTGTCATCAACCCCCTGTTCCTACACCACTAAATCCTATTCTTTATTTAAGGTTCAATGCAGATATCCTTTTTCTAAGAAGCTTTTTTTTTTTTTTTACTCTTGCCATCTGGACCATTGTATACTAGTATATCTTAGGTATACCTTTATCAATGCATAGAGCTCATTTATTATTGCCTTGGTTACTTCTTAAATTACTGAATATTATACATATGTGTCCCTTCTGTTGTTCTTTGCAGACAGACAATAACATTACATCCTCTACTTAGTGTGGCATAAACTAAGCTTCCAATAATTATTTGAATGAATGTCATAAAAGTCATTTTAGCTTAAAATATCTTCAATGGCAAAAACTGAAAAAGTACTTTAGCTAAACCTCATTTACCTTGTATTCTCTTTTTTCAACTCCCTGAGCATTTTAGTTAGTGAATCAAATTTATTTCTCTGAATCTATTTTCAATTTATGCCAACAATTTCTTAATAATATGATCAAAAGACATTCCTTAAGCATGTTAGTGCCCAACTTGGTGTTCATAGGTCTTGACTTCTCCCCTTGTCTTCTCACTACTTGGTTACTACAAAGAACTTTAGCTGGAAGAGACAAAAATAGCTTGTACAGTCTTCTCCCCATACCAAGTGCAGAGTGGAGTTCAAGTGTGGCCACCTGGGGGCAGTATAAACTTTCAGGTGGTTTTCTCAGTGGGACTTGAGCCCATTTCTCAGTAATCCTAGTCTTGCATGCCTTTTCTCCTCAGCTTCCTTTTTTCTATCTTCAGATAACCTTTATTTAGTCCATCTTTAACTCAAGCTCCCACTAAACTGGTGAGGGAAGGCCTAGAATCAGTGCCCAGAGGCGAGACTCACTAATAGAGCAGCACTCGCACCAATATGCACACATACTGAAACCTTCCAGCTTCTCCCACTCCTGAGACACAAAACAAAGGTGGTGGCTTCTTTAGCCAGGTAACATAAATAATTTAAAGAAAATAGTGAGATCCAGGTAGACTCTAAAACTCTGTGCTAGACCACATGTGCCTTAGTCCAGCAGCTTGACCTACAATAAGCTTGTCTCCACTTCAACTTCATCAATAGTTCATATTTAGGGACTGCATGCCATTTATGTGATTAAAACAGAATGAACTTCCAGGAAGATGGTGAATCCGTAAGCAGCAGCTTGTCAGTATCTCAGAGTTACAGAATCCAGACACTGGGCTATAACAACTTGAGAAAGAAAAGGAGGGAGGTGGATCCCTGGGGCCCAGGAAAGAATTAGAGAGCAGAGGGAAAGTAAAGAGAAAGGTCTCAGTACAGAAAAAGGAATAGCAAACTGCATTTTCTTCCTGGGAGAGGAGGCTCAAATCTACACAGTGAAGGTAGGTGAGGTGACTACAGACGCCTCCACAGAGAAACACATCAGTGGAACAGAGCAGCAGATGGTGTGAACTGAACAGCTGGTGAATAATTGCAGTCCAAGCATCCCCTGCAGAGGGAAATTCACCAGATACCATTTTAGGGTGGGATCAACTGAATCCAGGGTTCAGAGCAGCCATGGGTTGGCTCACTCTAAGGGCTCCCAGAAAACAGGTGAGAAACCATGGACAACATCCAGGAGTTCAGGGAGCCAATGTCAGACTGGCAAGAGACAGACAGAATATTGTAGGCTGAACAACCAGAGACCAGGATCATCCTGAACTTCTGTGGAGTTGAAGCCACCAGAATCAGAACCCCATCCTACTCCTACTGCTGGCTTGCTGGAATTATCCAGTACCCTGACTTAATCCTACTGAAGGGTTGCTAGAGTCATCCAGGATAGATGTAGCCTCTGTCTGCCTTCTTTGTCTACTAGACAGTGGAGACACATACTGAACTGGATACTACCACAAAACTTTAGGCCCCAGAAGATGATCACAGGTTTGAAAATCATAGAGAAATCTTTTTTCCTCCCATTTTTTTCTCTTTTCATTTTTTCTTGATTGTTTTTGTTTTTTTATGAGTGTGAACATTGTTTTTAGTTTTATTTTGGTTTTGTTTAGTTCCAGTTTTTGTCTTTTCCTTCTTTCTTTCCCTCTTGTTTTTGTTACCAGTTTCCCAAAGCTTGGGCAATCTTCCTTTATTCTTAAGTCTTTCTTCTAATCTCTCTTATTTTATTTCTTTATTTTTTCCTCTTAGCACTTTAAAATTTTCTCCCAATGGTAAAATTACTCTATTGATGGGACATTTACTGTATATAATTTTCTGATTTGTTTCAGATTTTGTTATATAACTATATATCTTATACACATGGGTTAAGGGGGCAAATTAACTATCACCACAGTTTGTAATTTTCTGGATTATACTTGTGCTATTGTTATTATTGATTGTACTACATTAGCAAAGGTGATATAGTTGTTGTGATCAGTTGTTCTTCCTTGAATACCAATACAGAGATTGTCTGAGTTGTTCACCCTACAATATTCTGTCTGGTGATCATAAACAATACTATAGTCCAGCACCAAAAAACTGGGTGCTAGGAAAAATAGGCAGCAACTTCTCATACCTGATAAATTGAGGAAGCAGGATCTTGGGACAGACTCAAAAGCCAAAAGCCAGCTATATCTAGATGATATCTCTGAAAAGCAGTTATCTCCTAAGGAGGTCTTTGTGCTAGTAAGAAAGCTACTTACATAAGCAATTTACAAGCATAAATGCATAAAATAAATTTTTTTAAAAAGAGAAAATGACAAGACATGGAAGCAAGATACAGCTCCAGATCTGCAGCTCACCAGAGCAAATCCAAGGAGCATTGAGGGGGAAGAAATCAAAAGCCACCCAGCTGAATGTTCTGAAATGGTGGCAGCAGAAGTAACCAAGCAGATAAATGAGGCTTTAGAAGAAGCAAATCATAAATAATGTCACAGATAACTAAAGAAATGATGACCATAACGAAGGACATGGCTAATGAATCTAGAATAGATACAGATTTTAAAAAATAGAGGAGCTAAGGAAAGTGATGGGAACCATAAATGCCCCACATAGGGAAGAACTGGATTCCATGAAACAGATTCAAACAGATATCCAGGAAATTAAAAAAATTCTATTGAAAGTACACACAGCGGAATAAACTAATGTGAGGACAGAATATCAGATCTAGAAAGTAGGTTTGCAGTTAGTAATCATCAAATGAAAGACTTCTTAAAACTAGCAAGAGACCATAAAATGTCCATCCAACAGCTGCAGGATGATGCAAAGAAGAATAACATAAGATTGATAGGAATCAATGAAAAAAATCAAATGATACTACAAAGGACTTTAAAAACCCATTCACAGAAGCAATGAAAGAAAATTTCCCAAGCAGGGAAAAAGAATTTGACATATAGAACTCAAATTAGTCATCATAAAAAAATCTGACATATAATAATCATATAATAGTCAACATTCCAGAAATTCAACAAAAGGACAGAATACTAAAAGCTGCTAGAGAAAAAAAAAAATCTCTACTATAAAGGAAAACATATCAGAATCACAGTAAACTTCTCAATTCAAACCCTTATTAAGTCAAGGATCACTTGGAGTAAAGTACTTCAACCTCCAAAAGAAAGGAATCACTAACCCAGATTGATATACCTTGCAAAATTAACCTTTCAAAATTGATGGAAAAATAAGATAATTCCATGGTAAAGAACATCTGAAGAAATTCATGCTGCCCAAATCAACATTCCAAAAAGTTCTGAAGGGTATTCTAGAAAAACACAATAAAGACATCAATTCCATGAATCTCAATCAAATGAGTCCACCATTCAAGGCCAGCAGTTAAACAGAGGGGAAAGAAAGAGAGCCAACAACAGGAAAATAATATGACAAGGATAAGTCAAGACCTGTTATAACCACCAATGTAAATGGTCTCAATTTTCCAGTCAAAAGAAATAGACTGGTAGAATGGATTGAGAAGCAAGATTCAATAATATCTCCATACAAGAAACACAACTTGAAATGCATAGACTGAAAAACAAAGGATGGAAAACAATACTCCATGTGACAGGAACTCAGGAGTAGCTCTTCTATTTGCAGATAAAGTAGATTTCAAGATGAGACTAATCAGAAGAGACAAAGAAAGTCACTACATACCTGTTAATGCAATAATCCAATAGGAAGAGATAACAATCTTAAATATTTATGCACCAAAACCTGTTAGGCTTTTTGGCATGGTAGAGAAACAAAGGCAGAAAAGGAAAAAGGCCTTTATTGTGGGCACAGGAGGAATGCAGAAGAGTGCAAGACCCCTCTGAGACAAAGAAGCTGTCAGGCTTTTATTAGGTTTGACAGGGGTTGGGTTTGAAGGGGTGGGGAGAATGACATATTGATAGCTGATTGAGGAGACACTGGCACACCCACAAAAAGCAGGAAATCCAACTCAGGCTTGGAAGAAGAACACAGAAATCAGTATTGGAGGGACAAGCTGTCATTTTTAGGGTCTAGTACCAGGTTGGGCAGGCATCACGTGCCTGACAGAGCTTCATATGGTTGGAACCCATCAAACACCAGTACACCTAACTATATAAAACAAACATTATAGGCCTTGAAAAATCAAATAAGCACCAACACAGTTTTAATGGGGGACCTCAATACCCAACTGTCACAAATAAAATAAGCTAGACAAAAAAATCAACAAGAAATATCATGGCTGAACAAAATCTTTGAACAAATGGACTTAGCAGATTTCCACAGAGTGTTCCACCCACAACAAAATACACATTTTTCTCAGTTGCATATGGAACTTTCTCCAAAACAGACCTCATACAGGTTCACAGAACATGCTTAAATAAGTGCAAGGGATTGGAATTATTCCATGCATATTAGCAGATCATAGGGCAATGAAAATTGGAAATCAATGGCAAAAGAAACCACAAAAACTATATATTCATGGAAATTAAATAACACCCATTGAAAAACCAATGAGTCACAGATGAAATTAAAAAAGAAATTAGATATCTTCTATAATTAAATAATAATGCCAGTACAACACACTGGAGCTTATGAGACACAATGAAAACAATCCTATGAAGGAAATTTATAGTGGTGAACTCCCACATCAGAAAAACAGAATGAGCTCAAATAAATAACCTAATGCTGAGCATGAAGCTTCTAGAAAAAGAAGAGAAAGTTAAACCCAAACCAAGTACAAGGGAAGAAATTATACAGATCAGAACAGAAATTAATGCAATTGAGACTAAGAAAATAATAGAAAGGATCAATGAATCAAAGAGGTGATTCTTTAAGACATTAAATAAAGTAGAAAAACACTTAGCCAACCTTATTTTAAAAAAGAAAGAAAAGACTCAAATTCATGCAATTAGGGGTGAAATCACAATGGATCCTGAAGAAATTCAGAAAGTCATTAATACCTACTTTGAGAAGCTATACTCTAATAAGATGAAAAACAGAAGAAATAGACAGAATCCTTGATACATGTGAATTACTGAAGCTGACTTATGAAAATACAAAAATTCTAAATAACCCAATGTCAGTCAGTCAATTTGAAAAGTAATTTAAAAAACTACCAACAAAGAAAAGACCAGGTCCTGATGTATTCACTACTGAATTCTTTTTTTTTTTTTTTGTCTTTAGCACAGGCTGGTCTTGAACTCACAATGATCCTCCTGCCTCAGCCTCCTGGGTGCTGGGATTACAGGTGTGAGCCACCACGCCCAGCCTTACTACTGAATTCTACAAGAATTTTAGAGAAGATTTATTGCCACTACTCCTTAAACTCTTTAATGAAATTGAAAGAGAAGCAGTATTCCCAAACTCATTCCTGGAAGCAAGCATTACCCTGATACCAAAACCAGAGAAAGATCCAATCAAAAAAGAAAACTACAGGCCAATCTCCCTAATGAACATAGATGCAAAAATCCTCAATAACATATTGGCAAACAGAATGCAGCAAATCTTCAAGAAGATTATACACCATGACCCAATAGGATTCAACCCAGGGAAGCATGGATAGTTCAACACATGCAAATCAATAAATGTAATACACCACATTAACAGAACCAAGGATGAAAATCATATGATCCTCTCAATAGATGCAGAAAAAACATCTGACAAAGTCCAACACCCATTCATGATAAAAACCCTACAGAAATTGGAATAAATGGTCTTTATCTCAATCTAATAAAAGCCATCAATAAGAAATCAAAAGCCAACATCATACTAAATGGACAAAAACAGAAAGCTTTCACTCTAACATCAGGGGCAAGAAAATGAGGCCCACTATCACCACTCCCATTCAATATAGTTCTGGAAACATTAGCCAAAGTAATTAGACAAGAGAAAGAAGTAAAAGGAATAAGGATAGGAAAGGAAGAAGTAAAGTTTTCATTATTTGTGTGTGACATAATGCTCTATGTAGAAGAATCCAAAACTTTACCAAAAGATGACTAGATTTAATAGGCAAATTCAATAATACAAAGTCAACACTCAAAAATCAATAGCACTCCTTTACACAAATAAAAAACTCACTGAGAAAAATTGAGGAAACACAACTTTCACAATAGCATTAAGAAAAATAAAATAGTTACGAATCAGTCTAATGAAGCAAGTAAAAGACCTTTATACTGAAAACTATAATACTCTGAAAAAGGAAATTGAAGAATACACCAGTAAATGGAAAGCTATCCCTTTTTGGATAGGCAGAACCAATACAGTGAAAATAGCCATACTTCTAAAACAAATTTAATACAATCCTGATCAAAATACTAATAATGTACCTCACATAACTAGAGAAAAATCTTAAAATTCATTTGTAATCAGAGGGACCTAGAATAATAAAAGTAATTCTGGACAACAAATGAAAGACAAGGAGCATCAAAATCTCTGACCTGAAATTATACTATAAAGCTATTGTGATACAAACAGGTTGACACTGGCAAATAGACTCAAGGATCAAGTGGAACACAGTGGAAGATGCAGAAACAACTCCAAACACACTCAGTCACCTTATCTTTGACAAAAAGGGCCAACCAGCTTCACTAGAAGAAAGCTAACCTCTTGTAAAAAATGGTGGCAGGACAAATGGGTTTTCACATGCAACCCATATCTCTCACATGTACTAAAGTAAAATCAAAATGGATCAAAGATATAAATATTAAAGTAGAAACATTTAATGTTCTAGAAGATAAAATAGGTAAAGCTCTTGAAGACATAGGTGTAAGTGAGGACTTTATGGACAAAACCCCAATTGCACAAGAAATATTATAAAGAATCAACAACTGGAATCTCATTTTATTAAAAATATTTTGCAAGCTGGGTGTGGTGACATAAGCTTGTAATTCAAGCCTAGGCTACATAAGCGAGCTGAATGCCAACCTGCACTACATAGTGGGATCTTGTCTCAAAACAACAACAACAAAGACAAAAACAAAAACAAAAACATCAAGAGAATAGAGGGACAACCCATAGAATGGGACAGAATTTTTTATCAGCTATTCCTCAAAGGACTAATATCTAGAATGCATAAAAAACTAAAAAAAATAAGCTCCCCTCCCCAGTTTGAACAGTTAATGGATAACACTACAGAAATAAGAGAGTCAGTTCCTCAGGCAGATTATACTATCAAACAGAGTCAGTGTTCATCTCAAGTTTTATGGAATTGTGGAAGTATGGGGCCCTTCCACATTGACACTGTTCTAGCATGCGATTGGTTAGAATTAATCAACAAACTTAGATCCCTCCATCTTTTGTGTAGGGTCCCAGGTTAACTGTGGAGGGTGAGGCTAGTATCCCCAGGTTTTAATTCCAGGGAGCTAGCCTAATTTAGACCTTCCTATTCCCTGCTCTCTCGAGGAGGCTTGACAAACCCATGAGAGTAATCCTAGATCCCACTGAACCCTGGAATAGTATAGCTGTATATAATAGGATAGTAGAGGAAAGCTCCCTTGATAAATTATTTTCTTTCTTTCTTTCTTTCTTTCTTTCTTTCTTTCTTTCTTTCTTTCTTTCTTTCTTTCTTTCTCTTGCTTACTTTTTTATTATTACATGTTTGCAGTACATACTGATTACATGCATATGAGGAGTTTGTACATTTACATAACACATCTTGATTTTTTGTTGTTGCTGACTTCCCCTTCCATTCCTCCTTGCTCCCTCCAATTCTTGTTTGCCTTCCCATTTGGAAAAACTCTATTTTCATTTTCTCTTCAATTCTCAGTGTTTTAAAATTCTCTTCCCTCCCCCTCTCTCTCCATCTCTTGTTCCCTTTCCAATTTGAAAAATGCCTCCCTACTTCCTATTTTCCATCCATCTTGCTCTTTATATTTTGGGTTTCTCACATAATAGAAACCATGCAGTATTTAAACTTACATGTCTGGTTTATGTTATTTCACATTATGGTCTCAAGGTATAACATTTTTGAATGCTTCAAGTCAAGTTTTTCCTTCTTTAAGGTAGAGTAGTATTCCTTTATGTGTAAATAACACATTTTCTTTATCCATTCATCTGTTGATGAGCTTACAGGCTGTTTCCAAGATTTAGCTATTATTAATTGTGCCATTATAAACATGAGTATGTATGTATCACTGTAATATTATGTCTTTAACTCTTTGGAGAAGATACCTGGAAGGAATTAGGTGAGTCACATTTTTAATTTTAGTTTTTTGAGGCCTTTCCATATTGATTTCTATAGTGGTTATACTAGTTTACATTTCCACCAACAATGTAAAGGGTTCTTTTTTTCCCGTGAAGCCTTGCCAGCATTTGTTATTTTATTTCTTCATGGTAGCCATTCTTTCTGGAGTAGAATGGTATCTCAATGTTGTTTTATTTGTATCTCTGTTGTGGTCAGTGATGTTGGACATCTTTTCATATATTTATCAGCCATTTGCACTTCTTCTTCTGAGAAGTATCTATTTTGGTTGCCCATTTTTATTAAGTCTTTTATTTTGGACTGTTCCATCTTTTTAAATTCTTTTTATTTTCTAGATATCAGGCCTCTGTCTGAAGAATAATTGCCAATTTTTTTCCATTCTATAGGTTGTCACTTCACTCAGTTTTTTCCTTTGATGTACAGAAGCTCTTTAATTTGATATGATCACATTTGCTGATTTTCAGTGTTTTTTCTTGTCTCACTAGGGTTCTGTTTAGAAAGTTTGTGTGTACACTTTCTTGAAGAGTTTTAAATATTTTATCTTCCAGAAGATTATTTCTTTTTAACATTTAGGTCTTCAATCCATTTTTATTTTAGTTTAGCATATGGTAAGATAAATGAACCTAGACTCAATCTTCTACATGGCCATATAAAATTTTTCTCAGCACCATTTATTAAAGAGTATATATTTATTAAAGTGTATATTTTTGGTCCCGTCAAAGATTGATCAGTTGAATGAGTCATGGATTATTTTTGTTTCCTCTATTCTATTCCACTGATCCAAATTTCTGTTTTTCTGCCAGTATCATCCTGTTTTTATCACTTTATAACTAACTTTACCCTATAGTTTTGAAATGTAACTTCAAATCTGGGATTGTAGTACATCTTGCTTTTCTATGATAACCCAGAATTGCTGTTGCTATTCTGGGTCTCTTTTTCCATATGAATTTTTGGGTTGTTTTCTCTAGATCTGTGAGGAATGCTGTTGATATTTTGATTGGATTGCAGTAAATCTGTAATTAGTTTTGGGAGTAAAACTCTTTTTACTATGTTGGTTCTGCCTATCCAGGAACATGATGTCTTTCCATTTACTGATGTCCTCTTCAATCTCATTTTCCAGAGTGATGTAATTTTCATTGTAGAAGTATTTTATTTCCTTGGTTACATTAATTCCTACATATTTAATTTTTTTTGCTGCTGCTGAATCAATGATTTCTTTTGCATTAGTTATTTTTATTAGTTTGTTAAAGTATAATTTGTTTTGTTATTGAGATTTTGGCACCCTCTTCAATTATGAACTCAAAATGTATATCTCACTCATCCCATCCTAGTCTGTCCATGGCAGCTGTCCCTGCCAGTGCTACCTGGAAACTTTGTGGTATACAGAATGTGGAGAGTGGCCTGGCCTGGCTCTGTGAAATCCCCTGTGGGACACAGACATTCCAGTGTGGCCATGCTTGGGAGATGTACAGACACTCCTGTATATCAGTCCAAGAGTCCTTCAATTAAGTTTTTCCTCAGATGGAGACAGTTTATTCATATATCACCATTCATTAGGGTCAAATGAGGACCTAAAAATTTCAAAACCTAGCTTGTCCTGATCTAAGTCCACATTCTTTATGAGACCAGTCCTTCACACTTCATTCCATCCATATCTCTAAGTTCATGCCTAGCCATTCCCTTATACACAACTCTGCTTAGTCATAGGAAAAAATTTGATATGTTTTGTATTTTCCAGGTATAACAAGTACTTTCACGGTTCCGTATCTTTCCTCGTATTGTCATCTTACTGGAATATGCTTTTTCTTCTATGCCTGTTAAACTCTTTATACATCTTTGAGGTTCAAATAAAATTTCATCTCCTCTACAGTTTTGCTTTACGTGTTTTCCTTTTGAAGTTCATTTACACTCCTGATGTCCCTACAAAAATGTTCATTTGCTATGCTTGTGTCCTCTATTAGATGGTGAGCTCAGTGAATGGATTGAAAACTCAAAAAAGAGTAATTCTTCTAGCTACTTACTCCCCCTGTCCTACTCAGGCTTTAACTTCATTAATCTTTGTATTTGTAGCTCTTGGAATAATGCTGGGTACATAGGAAGAGCTTAAACACTTGTTGAATATGATGAAAGCTGGAAGACATCAGGAAAAATGTGGTTGTTCTTTTATTTTCATTCTTTATTTCCACTTCTAAGGAGATTTTAGTTACTGGTCCCAATTTCCTCTTCTGATCTTTTCTATTCTTTCTGACCATATGCATCCCATTACAATTTTACCTGGTTTTCCTGGGCTAGCTTCCCCAACCTTAACCCTTTACTCATTTATTCTCTCATTTAACACGTGTTTTTTGAGCACCTATTGTCCTGCAGTATTTCAGACATGGAGGATGCATCAGTGATGGGATACTTTCATGGAGCTTGCATTGTGGTTGTAGAGTATGGTGGTTAATCTTGATTATCAATTTGATTTGATTCAAAGACACACATGAGATTAGAGTTTGACTGGGTGAAGGGGGAGTGACCCCAGATGCTGGCCCCTTTCTTTCAGACTCTCTTTCTATCTTCTTCTGCCTGGATGCCATGAGGTGAACAGCTTTCCTTGGCCCTGCCCTTTTGCCATGATGTTTCTGCCTTGGAGTCAGCACTATGGACTGAAACCTCTGAAACTATGAGCCAAAATAAATCTTTTATATATCAGGAATTTTGTCCCAGCAACGGAAACATGACTAATACAGAGAATTAGGTCAAAGCAAGTAAACAGACAAGAAGTTTCAAACAGTGAAGAGATCTAGGAAATATGGTAATATGACTGGGAGTGAAGTATAAGTAACTCAAGAGAGGTTGGTCATACAAGTCTTCTCTGAGGAGGAGACACATGAAATCTGAAAGACAGAAGGAGCCAGCCACATGAAGATGTGCTGAGAAAGTCTTCCAAGCAGCAAGATTAGCAAATACAGGCCATGTTGGAACTTGGGGCGCTGGTAAACCAAGCAACCAGTTTGCCTCCCTGGTAAGCAGCCGTGGCTCAGGCAAGCGGTGGCCGCCCCAGGGGGAGAAATAGCCAGTGACTCCCAAGATCCGTGTCATGTTAAAACTTGGGGCACTGAGAAACCAAGCAACCAGCTCGCTTCCCTGGTAAGCAGCCATAAGCCTACCTGTGGGCTGGGAATCAAACATCCCATCCCATAACCTCCCCACCCCTGTTAACAAATGGGAGCCAGACATCTGAGCATCTCTTGGGAGGTTAACCATATACAATATAGCAAATGGGGGGGATTTCCTTCTATCATCTCTTTGAAGGCAAATATTGTTATCATTATTTTACTTTGTTCTGATTAATGGTATTGCTCTATTCAATATTCTGTTTTGATAAGTTCTATAATCTGTATTTGATTTGACTTTGCTATACCTTATTGAAAGAACAACTTTTGTGAAGAAAATGAGATATACTATGGCACCTATTACTGTTATCCTGGTAACCTGTTGTGACGTTCTGTACCAATTTCACTGCATTGTCTCAATTGGCTGTGTTCTGTCTTGTTCTGTTGTATTTCACTACCTTCAAAAAAAGCAAAAAAACTAAAAACTAAACAACAACAAAAACAATAGAACATGAGAAAACAAGGTAATGAAATACCTCCAAAAACTCCCAACTCCACCAAAGCTGATCCATGGGGCATGGATGAGGAGAAACTCAAAAACAGAGCAACAGAATTATATAAGGTGATTAAAAAGAAAATAACAATAACCAAACAGATCAGTAAGGTACTGAGCAAGCTGAAACATGATATAAATAAACAGATAATGGAGTTAAAAAGCAAAAGGAGGAAAAGAAAGTGCTCCAAAGGATATAACTGCATGTATGTTTAAGTGTGTAGGATTGATAACCATATTACTAAGTTTTTGTTGGATCATTGAACAGAACTGTTTGCAGTTTCACTGTTTGAATGGCCACTTTGTATGCTTTAATTTTATAACTTGAACAACTATTTCTAAGAGGACAATATGTAATTTATCAACTAGTGATTTCTTACTGTTTTTTTTAATTCTGTATTATTTCTACCCTTTTATTCTGTTTTGCCTTTTTTCTTTTGAAATAACTTTTTAAAAAAAATCTTAAAAAAAGATTAGCAAGTACATAGGCTCTGAGATAAGATGGAGAGGCTTAAAATTATTTTCAAAAAATATATTTTTGGTACCAGGGATCAAACTCACAACCTTGCGCTTACCAGGTAAGCACTTGAGGCACTGAGCTAAATCCCTGGCCCTATAAAATATAATGTAACTAAATAACGTGATTGCTTTAAAGTTTTCCTTAGCCCATCACTATCCTTTCACCTCTTTGATCCTTTCTGGGAAGTGACTACTTACTCTAGCCTTCATCTTCTATAAAAATTATAGAATTTTTTTCATTGAAGCTCATTTGATGTTTATCTGAACTCAATCAGAAGCATTAATCTATGGATTAGAAGCTTTATGTTGTCCCTTGATTCAGACAACACTTTCTTTTTCTCTCTCTCCAGGAAGGTTTGGGTTTTACTTTCCCATTTCCAAGAAAAATCTGTCTCACAGGAAGACATGGAAATTTTGGGATGGGGTAAAAGCTAGTTCTTTGGATTTTCGCCCCAAGGTACTCAAGCCTGTTCACCTCTGTGAATGCCAGGGGTGTTTCCCCAAACTCTATAGTCATTCTTGTTATCCTTTCTCCACACTGCACAATGTGCTCTACTGGGATCCCATGCCCAGATTATAAGGAAGTCCAAAAGAGCTGGCCTCTTCTCTAAGAAGCCAGACCAGCTGCTTAAAGAGGCTACAGGGTTTCCTGCCACCGGAGACATGAAAAACTCTGCTTAAGGCAGGAGCTAGAATTGAAACCATATGGCTTGCTTTGTAGTAAGATTACAGGGCCTGAAAAATATGAGAAAGGAAGGCCAGGCAGGGCACAAACTCTTTGGATGAAGTAGAAGTGCCCACCTCAATCCTGCCACCTATCTACTCAAGAGGGACAGTCTTCCTGCCCCAGAGACCTCCTGTCCTTGGGCTCTATTGGATTTCTGGGCCAGCTGGACTACTCTTAGACCCAGACCAGTGGAAGTTTCAAACAATACAGGCAGAAAGGTGAAAAGTATCAGGATACTCTAAAAACTTTCTCACCAGATGTACCAAAGTGAAAACTGTCCTTATTTGTTCTTTTCTCTAATGACATGAAATATCTCACACCTTAGAAATATTAAGCAAGCAGCCCTTTATCTGCTTATTTACTGTGGATATAGATAAAAGTTTCTCAAGACAAGGTTTTTAGATTTTTCCAAGTTGTCACCAAAGTAGGATCCATAAGCATTAAAAAGAAGTTCAGGGCCGGGGATTTAGCTCAAGTGTTTGCCTGCTAAGCGCAAGGTCATGAGTTTGATCCCCAGTACAAAAAAAAAAAAAAAAAATTTCATACTAATGACCTCCTCTAAAAGAACACACTATATGGATGGGCATGGTGGTACACACTCGTAATCCTAGCACTTGGGGGCTGAGGCAAGAAGATCATCATGAGTTAAAGGCCAACCTGTACTACATAATGACTCAAGACTAGTCCGAACTACACAAGACCTTTGTTTCAAAGAAAACAAAACAAAACACCCCCCAAACAAACAAACAAACAAACAAATTACATGAACCCAAAGTGAAAACCTAGACTTGGATCTTTTTGGAAACTTCAAAGCCAGGACTTGTTTTAATACCAGTTGCTAGTTGGTTCCTGTTCTTACTGATATGCGAACAAGACTGTTAATAGGCAAGTTGGGGAAGAGGTGCTGCATGCCTGGAACTGTTCTATAGAGCAAGATTAACGTGCCTGAGGAAATGCTGAGTGCTGTCTCCCCACTCTCCTATCTGGGCTCACCTACTTCAGTAGACCACGCAAAGGGCAGCATTGTAGGAAAAGATTCATGTCCCCATGCTCATATTAGAAGAGTCTGGGGCAGCTGCTTTTGTCTTAGGACCCAGACCAGTTCATATATTGAAAGAACATTCAAAGTATTTGCTATAGGAGAAATTGGGGCCTCAGCACCTCAGAGATAACAGCTATTACATAATCCTTTCCTCTAATCTCATCAGCCAGGGCAAATGTGAAATATGCTGGTTTAAGAAAGGGGTTGAGTGGGGGGACAAATGAAATGGGTTTTCATTACTTTCTTATATAGATTTTTTTTTCTTGGAAGGAAAGCAGCAAGTCTAATAAAGAAGGTTTTCCTAGGGTAGTGTTGAAAATGAATGCTTACAAGTGGTTTGTAATCAGTGATTTGTATATAGGACCTTATCTTAAACTTCTCAAAGTTGCAAGAATACAGTTACTGTAAGATCCAAGATCAGCATGACACGTTGCCTCACTCTTATACCTCCTGACTTGCTCCACTACATGCTAAGATCAAAATAGGAACAAACTCCTGAAGCCCTCTGGCTTCAAACAGACCCCTCGATTCTATCCAACAAAGCCCTACTTCTAGAAGCTGCAAACTTGCACTCACTCACAGATGACTTAGAAGAACTGAGGCTAACCATTGTTCAAATTCTGATGTTACTTCTCTTTGTCCTTCAAGGACCACACACTGAACCCATGGGATTGTTTCTTTGGATAATTGAATGGGGTCATTGCTAATTATAGTTCATCCTTGTCAGTCATGTAATAAGGATTAAACTGAATTTTAGGTAAACTTCTGCTATGATCTGAATATGGTTCGTTTCTACCAGAACTCATGGTGAAGTTTGGTACTTAGTGTAATGGTGTCGAGAGGTGATATCTTTAAGAGGCATCTCATCATGAAGGATCCACCCTCAGGAAGAGGTTACTATAGTGCTTGTGAGAGTTGATAAATTATCATAAGGTCAATTTATTATAACCAAGCCTTACAGCTCCCCTCAGCCCTCACAGTGTTCCAGTTCCTCTTCCAGTTGCCTGCCACGAGGTGCTCATCAAAAACAGAGCAGATGCTGGTGTCATACTCTTGCATTTCCAGACACATAAGCGAAAGTGGGCCTTGGGTGTAGACCTACAACCACACTTACAGTTGGGCACCCAGATAGAGGATGATTTTACAGCAGTGTGAAGAGCACCCAACACGCTCCAAGACCAAACTGACTCCTTGGCTGCAGTAGTTCTCCAAAACCACAGAGCATTAGACCTCCTCACGGGCCAAGAAGGGGGCACTTGCTTGGATCTCTCCCAAAGAGCCCTGCATAGTACGATTTTGGGGATTTTAAAGGGAAAGCAAGCAGGGAGGTACAAAGGCAGATTTGGAGCATATGATTGGAGGGTTGGGTGACATCATAGGTTGTTAAAGAGTCTGATGATCTCAAGTTATATTGTAAGGATGTCTGTTGCACAAAGGTAGTAAAGACACCTGAAGTTACATAGCAAGGCCATCAGCTACTTAAAGGCAGTAAAAACAGGTGTTACACAAAGAAAGAAATGTTGTGTTATGAGGCTTGCCTGAACATGCCTGCTGGGTTTGGGAGGCATTCCTGGCAGGTTTTGTTTAAAATTTTAATTCCCTTCCATCGTGACAATCTATTTAAACCAATTTGTAGTAGCTGGTAGCAAATTATCATTCCCTGACAGGGTGAGTCCTTGAGCCTCTGCAAACTTGACAGGAAGAATCAATAGCAGAACTAACCATTCAGAAGCCAAGGGGTCCCAGAAGATATGTAATAAATTCCATCCAGATGTTTAAATTGGTTCTCTTCTTCTTTTCTGATCATAGGCAAAGAACGAACAAGCTGTTTTCACCTTATCAAACAAAGTAGGGAGAACAGGGCTTCTTTCTTTCCTGGGTGTATCTGCATGTAAGGATCAGGAGGCTAATACCACATGGGAAATGTGGGGTGGCATCTGAATTAGGGGAGCACTTCATACAGGTGGCAGAATTACCAGCCAGGTATAGGACATTGAAACACTTCAGCAAAATGTAATTAAAGGTCTGCAAGTTCATTCCAATTTGTAACTTCCGGCTGGGGAGTTAGCTCAGTAGCATAAGTACCTGCCTAGCAAGCATGAGGTCCTGAGTTTGAATCCCTGTACAAACAAAAACAAAAACAAAACAAAACAAAAACCAATTTGTAACTTCCAAACTGTTTACTTGCATTGTAGGGAGCCCATTTGTGTTGAAACTCTTGTAGGAAACTAAAGCCATGCAAATTGGTCCAACAAGTAAAGTGAACATTGTTTTACTGAAATGGGAAAGGTTGATTTAGGGTTAAATGCAACATTTTTCTCAAGGGATCTGAGCAGCCTGAATGTCTGCCAAGCTTTGTTGGGCTGTGCAGTAACAGTGGGCGGCCATTAGATACCTCACCAAACTTTGCTCCAGCAGTCCAGCTGTTCTGGGGTTAACTCTTGTTGTGGCTCTAGAGAAAAAAGAGATCTTCCTAGCCTACAGCCTCCTTTGACTGCCCTTCACTCCACACCTGAGCTCCTGCTCCCAGGAAAAGAAACCTGAGCCAAGACAGTGTGGCAGCAGAGTGCAGTTCTTGCTAGGGGCTGCCTCTGACTGCAAGTTGTGAGCATAAGCTACTGTAGAAGTCAGTGCTGAGAGAGAGAGACAGAACCAGGAATAAAGAATCCTGGGAGGTGGGATATCCAGGGAAGAAAGGATCTGATCTTCCTCCCCACACAGAGGTATGACTGGCAAGGTTAATCTTTTTCACCTGGACTGGTGCATTGTAGAAGTTTTCACCATAAGACCATTGGTGCAGAACAAGTCTCCCCTATTTATTAGATTAAATATACAAGCAAGAAAACAAAAAACACTTTTGAGGTATTTAATCAGATTTCTGCTAATTATTCATATATCCCTTCAGAGATGTTTGTTTCAGTGGTTTTAAATTTTGAGATCAGTTAGTTGGTTGTGGTGGATGAGGCATGAGGATTGCCATGAGTTCTAGGTCAGCCTGGAGTACATAGTGAGTTCAAGGCCAGCCTGGAGTACATAGACCCTGTCTCAAAAACAACAACAACAAAAAAAAAAAAAAATTTTTTTTTTGGGTTAATTTAACCCACAGTGGAAAATATGCTTCAAGGAAAAAACGCAAACAAAACAACCCAACACACTTGTGTGTCTTGCATTTTGACCCAGTCCATTGAATGACGAAGAGACCACCAGAGATCCTACAATTCCATTTGGAAAACCATTGAACCAAAGGCAACATCTTGATCTTGGAATCTTCTTTTGGTCTGAAACTGATTGGTCGACCAGAGAGCAAGCAACCACTGAGGATTCCTGAAACAAGTCCCTGAACAGTGAGAGTTGAGCCCCACCTAGTGGGAGAAAATGAAATTTCTTTCACACTTTAAGGAGTTTTGTTATATTATCTATGCCTTACTGAAGTGTTCATGGACTTAAATATTTTGTTCTTTCCTTCTCCTCTTCTTCCTCTGTGTCTGTCTTCCTCCATCATCATCTTAGTTTACCTTTTGTTTGTGTTTTCTAAATTTTTCCTCAGCTGAGATTTTTAGATGATGTTGATTTATAACATTCTGCTAATTGGAGTTTCAGAATACACATTTCTTTTTTGGGCACAGAATTTTCTAAAATGTTTAAACATCAAAATTACTGTAAAAGAGGCTGTCCAATACTCACGCCTTGTAGACAGATAACAGAGATGGTACCAGAAAAAAAGGTTGTAAGTCTGAACCCTTCACTGGGGCAAAATGCAGAGCTCTGCTCAGGTATTTGTCGAAAGAAAGTCCTTCAGCCATATTGCACTGAGCTGAGCATCAGAAGTGCCAACCCTGGGGCCAAGGATTTAGTTCAGTGGCTTAAGTGCCTGCCTGGCAAGCGTGAGGTCGTGAGTTCAATCCCTGGTACAAAAAGAAAGTGCCAACCCTGGAACCATGCATGGAAGCATGCCATTAAGTTATCTCCCAAATGAGCTGAGCTCTGAGGATCTGGTTCTTTGTCTCAAACTGTTCTTTGAAAATGAAGGAAGAGGCTGTTGATATAGTTTAGTGGCACAAACTCCTGCTTGGCAAGTGCAAGATCCTGAGTTCAATTCCCAGTACAAAAAAAGAAAATAAAGGAAAAGAATCTTACTCACACTGAAGGGTCAGAGTATGTTTGTGTTTTTTCTTGTAAGCCAGGAGGATCCCACTAAGGATAGGAGTACTAATGCCAATGGCTTCACTTTGAACACAACTCTCTGCATGACAGCTCTAAGCAAAGGCAATCACCAGGAATAGAGGGTTGTTGTAGTCTTTTGATTGATTACTCCAATATCCTGTCAGACAGATAAACAATTGAAATACAGCTTTACCTCAAAAGAAGTAAATTGCAGGTTAAAGTATTTGGTTTTGGACTCTGTCAGGTTGAGGCTATATATATATATATATATATATATTTTTTTTTTTTTTTTTTTTTTTTTTTTTTGGTACTAGGGGTCAAACTCACAACCTTGCACTTGCCAGACAGGCACCTGTGACACTGAGCTATATCCCCATCCCCAGATTGAGACTTTGAAAAACAGAATTTTGTGTGTCTAGGAAACCAAATATCAGATTTCATTGCTTTAGTCCCTTGAAAAATCAAGGACTTAAGGAAATGTAGCTAAATTGAGACAACTGCTTATAATAGGATGTTACAATATCCAATGCAGTAACGTATAAGTAGCTTTGGGTTGGAATGCAATCTTTGAAAAAGACTATGAAATCTGAAATAACATCAAACTTGCCCTATCCTGAATACACCTTGAGTGTTTCTTCCAAGCACTTCTGCATATGTGTAAGCATTGGGGCATCAGGTACACATGCGAGCTGTTAACAGTTGGGCTTGGGAAGCAAAGGAAACAAACGCTGAGAGTTGGGCAAAACAGATGAACAATGAAATCCAGACCACTCATCAGAAAGAATTCTTAGAGAAGAAAATTTCAATAAAGAAGAGCAGAAGTCTGAGAGTAGGGCAGCCTCTTTGACTGATATAAGAATAAAATTTGGAGAAAAATGTACATAAAGAAATAGACTAAGGGTTGAGAGAAAACTAACTTCAGGTGGCTTGAGATTTATTCAAATATTGGGAGGAAATTGGAAATAACTGGAGAGATAGAATCTGTATTTAATTACATACCTATATAGCTGACTGTATTGATAAAATGTCCATATACTTTATACAGGTCTGCATTTTGCTCCCAGGGTACCTCTTCTGAGAAAAAGAAAAGAAATGAGAATGTGTATGGGGGGAGAGTTCCATAAACCTTTTGGATGGCCTCCACAAAGGTAGGATTGAACCATAAATTGTCTGCTAAACAGCCACCAGTCTTATCTCCATCTACCCCAAACCTATGCTTACACAGTTTCTTTTTGCATTCTGGTGTAATTAAGAAGACTCAGCTTGGAAGAAACATACTATATATGAGACATTCTAAACCACTATTTGAATCTTACTGAAATGATGGGAAGATAAGGAATGTTTGTTTTTCCTTCCTGTTTAAAAATAGTTGCTCTAGATAGGATCCAGGTGTTAGGTGTTTTCTCTCTTCCCTTGGGTTATTCTGCAGCCTGGTGTCATAAGAACACTCAAAACAATAGCTAGTAAATGGGCTTTGGAATGGGAAAATGGTTATTTGAAATTGTTTCCTTGTAACTGTACCCTGAGACATTTGTTTCTAGGGAAGTGTTTGCAGTAACAATTGGCATGATATCTCTTTTAAATCTATTCAAATAAGAAATAAATGAGGTCACCCCACTTTTTTCCCATTGTGGGCTATAATTAGGGACATAGAAGAATATTATGAAGGCATTGGCTGCTCAGTGCCTAAACTCAATATAGTCAAATGGCCTGGCTCACAGTAGCAGCTGTCTCTAGTACAGAAAGCTCAGGGCCAAGAAATAAGATTTCAAGTTCTTTTCTTGAGTCAGCCTCTAACTGCCTGTGGGGACCTAATCTAATTATTTACCTGGGCAGGAGTTCCATCTATTTATGCATGAAGTGGGAAACAAGACCAGCTGCCTTCACTGGCAGGGAATCTTGTGGGGAAGATGACACCCTAAAGAATCTACCTTACCATTTAATTAAAAAAAAAAAAAAAAAAGGAAAGAAACGACTCTGTCTTATCTGGGGAGATGGAAAGGAGTCAGACCTTGTGTGTTGTAGTGGCTTTTTTATCTAATCAATGAATGTTTTGAATCATCAGCTACCTTTTTTATGACCTGAATGTTCAGGAAACATTTTCTTTTTTTAACCAGGGATCGAACTCATGACCTTGTGCTTGCCAGGCAGGCACTTAGGCTGCTGAGCTAAATCCCTGGCCCAACATTTTCATTTTTTAAAGTAAAATTTAATTTAACTAAATTAATTAATTAAAGTTTTTTTTTTTTTTTTTTTTTTTTGGTACCGGGGATCGAACTCACAACTACACGGTTGCAAAGTAGGTGCTTATGCCGCTAAGTTAAATCTTCCCCAAAAAAATTTTTTTTTTTTTTTTTGG
>PVLA01001278.1:0-30647 GCA_004027455.1 Hydrochoerus hydrochaeris | reverse complement strand
TGGTACCAGAGATCAAACTCACAACCTAGAGCTTGCCAGGCAGGCGCTTATGCCACTGAGCTAAACCCCTGGCCCTCTGATTTTTGGTCTTTTTGAGATAGGGTTTCACTATGCATTCAGGCTGGTCATGAACTCACTTTGTAGCCCAGGCTCATTTTGAACTTGCAGTGATCCTCCTGCCTCGGTCTCCCAAGTGCTGGGATTACCGATGTGGACCACCACACCTGGCTTTAAGTAAAATTTTATCGAAAGGGAATACTTACAGAAAAGTATTTGGCTTGATGAATTTTCATCATGAACAAACCCACAAAATCAGAACCTAGCTTTAAAAATAGGACATGACCTGCATCCAGAAAGCCCTCACTCCCCCTTCAAGTCCTTTCTCCTCCCAAAGATAAACACTAACCTGACTTTGAACCCCATAAATTAAGTTTTGCCTTTTTGGGAGCTTTCTCTATGCATGCATACATTTTAATGTGTGCCTTCTTTTGGTCTTTTCAACATATCAGGCTATTTTATTTTATGCTTTATATGTTGGAAAGTTCCATTCACTTCTCACATTTAAGTCAATATTGCAGCCCAGATTTTTGGTATGATTCAGAGGTAGACCTTAGAGGACCTTTGATTTTTTTAACAACAGATTAGGAGGATCAAGTGATGACATTTCTTTAAGATATTCTTGATCATTCATAATTCCTGACTTCTACAATATTGTTAATTCCAGGTGACTTCCTGATCTCTCAATAGGGATTATTTTAGCGCAGGGCAACATTTTGTTATTTCTCATGATAATTCACTTTTTCAAGTTTGAGCATATTGTTAACATTATTTAATTATTATATTTTTATTCCAAAGTTTCACTAGTTATTTCTGCATTTCATTTCTAATATAAAATTAATTTAAAATTATCACTTTATTATTTCATTTTATTTTTTGCTGCTTGGGATTGTACTGCAGGATTGCTAAATACACCAGCCCTCAAATTTTAATAATTTAAACTCATTTTTAAAAAAGACAGGGTCCTACTTTGCAGCTCAGGCTGATGTGGAGCTCATGATTACTCTGCCTCAGCCTCCTGCGTGTGGAGTTACAGGTAAGCACCACCATGCCAGGTTAATGTCATTTTCTCCTTAATAATTTTTTTCCAGTGCAGACTCTTCCCACAAATTTTGAAATACTTTTGAAGATTATCTTTTCTGTATTTACTGAGAAATTACCTTCCTCCTTTTACCCTCAGAGAACCAGTCATTCATTCAATCAACAAATACTTACTACAGTCTTTCTACATGGCAGGCTATATTCTATATAATGAGAATACTGAAATGAAGGAAGAAAATATTAAAATGCAGGAAAATGAAAAGAATGAACAAAAACAAAGCCAAAAACAAAATTGCAACTGATAATGAGAGTGCTAAAAATCAAATAAATAGGATAATGTCAAAGAGCAATGGAAAGGAGTTTGTTTTATACAAGAGTGGTCAGGAAAGAGCTCTGTGAAAAGGTAAAGAGAGAGATAAGACCCTATGAATGTGAATGAGCCAAGTATGCAGAGAGCAAGGCAAAGAGTGATCTAAATAAAGGAAGCAACAAGCACCAACATCTTGGAGGAAAAAGAAGGCTTTGGGAAAGGAAGGGAGATAAGTGTGGCTGTAGTGTAGTCAACAAGAAAGAGAGAATGAGATTTGTTGGGAGAGAGGTAGAAGCCAGCTCAGACAGGCTGTTGTAAACTGTAGTAAATAATTTGGATCTCAGATATAAGAAACTAAGAGTTTTAGACAAAGTTGTAACATAGTTTCATTTTCTCCTTTTAAAAATAATACGTATTGAATATACATATAGGGAAATGTATTGAAATGCATGTATATCCTGTGATGAGTGTGACAATTGCACTGCCAGAGTGGTTTGCAAAGTGGTCAAAACATTTTTGTTTTTGAGATGGGATCTTTCTATATGCCTGAGACTGGTCTTAAATTCCAGGATTCAAGTGATTTTTCTGCTTCTTGAGTAGCTGAGACTATGAGTTCCCAGACAGTGTGCCTGGCTACAAAGCATTTTTATATCGCCACCAGCAATAACACAGAAGAGTTCGCTTTGCTTCATATCCTCACCAACATTTTGTGATGACAGTTTTTCTTTTTTACTTCTTTTCTTTTTTTCTTGAAGGTTTTAAAAAGTATTCAGTTGGATGTAAAAGGCATTACATTTAATTAGTTTATGCTGCTTAATTACTGAATTTAATTACTTTATGCTTGCTCTGGCAGCACAGATGCACTTAATTAATGGTTCTTTGCTACATAATAATGGCTAAGCTTTCCATAGGTTTATTGGCCATTTGTATTTCTTCTTTTAAGAAGAACACTTTCCATGTTTTAGTCCAAGTCTAAATTAGGCAACTTTGTCTTTTCATTACTGAATTGGAGGGATTTTTTTGTTTTGTTTTTGCAAATAGATATATTATGAATATTTTCTTCTGTGCTTATTTGTTTTACTAACCAGGCCTTCTAAAGACCATACTAAAAACAAACAAGCAAATAAAACAAATGTACTTGGAAATAAATTCGAATTAATAGAAAAATAAATTTGTAATTATTGGTGAATTGACCCTTTTATCTTATACTCTATTTCTTAATTTTCTTTGCTCTGAAGTCTACTTCATCTGATATTAAACAGCCACTTGGTTTTCTTTTGATTAGTGTTTTCATGTTACATGTTTTCTTATTTTACTTTTAATCTACCTATATCAACATATTTGAAATTAGTTTCTTGTAGACAGTTTATAGCTGGTTCATTTTTAAAAATTCATTCTGACAATCTGGCTTTTTGTGTGAATGATCTACATTTAATGTAATAATAAGCTGGGATTTAGGTCTACCATTTTATTAATTATTTTCTTTTTTCCCCTTTATTTTTATTTTCTCTTCTCTTTGAAATATTTGAAATTTTATGGTTTTATTTACTATATCATTTTGTATAGCTTTTTCTCTTTCTTTCTTTCTTTCTTTCTTTCTTTCTTTCTTTCTTTCTTTCTTTCTTTCTTTCTTTTAACCAGGGATCAAACTCACGACTTTGCCTTTGCCAAGCAGACACTCATGCTGCTGAGCTAAACACCCCGGCCCTGTCTTCTTTAAAAATGCTAGAGGAATTATAATACAACATACTTACTTTTTCAGGTTTCTTTAAATTAGTACTTTCTCAATGCAAGTGGAGAGAAATCCTAGCACTGTATTGGTCCCTTCACCTCCTCCATTTATGCAGCTGTCTTACATTGTGTCTGCACACATAGAAAACTCAACCAGATAATATTGTAACTTTTGCTTTTAATCATCAAACATTTTAAAGAATTCACAGAAAAATAATTTGTTATATTTACTCAGATATTTCTATTTTCTGTTGCTCTTCCTTTGATTCTGATGTTTCCAGTTTTCTTCTGGTATCATTTCTTTGCACCTTGAAGAACTTTTTTGTAATTGTTTTTAGAGCAAGTCTACTAACAGACAGGTACTCTTAATTTCCCCTCCAGTGAAAAATCTTTACTTACATCATGTTCATTTATCATGAATATTTTTACTGAATGTAGAATTCTGGGCTAACATTAGGTTAGCATGCTAAAAATGGTGTTTCACTTTTTCTGGTCTTCATAGTTTCTGATGAGAAATCTATAGCCATGAGATCATTGTTTTCCTATAAGTAATACGTCATTTTTACTTTGTCTGCTTTCATTATTTTTCATCTTTAGTTTTGAACAATCTGACTACGAAGGGTCATATCATGGGTTTGGTGTGTATGTGTGGTTTGCTGAGCTTCTTGGACTCATACTTTTTTTTTATATCAAGTTTGTGAAGCTCTCAGGTTTTATTTCTTCAAACAAGTTCTCTGTTCTGCATCCTTTCTCTTTTATTTTTGAAACCCTAATGACACAACACTTAGATCTGTAGATATTGTGCCCTGATGTTCTGCTCAATTGTAACTCATTTTGTTATTCAAACTGAATAATTCCTGTTGTTCTGTCTTCAAATTCAGACTCCTCTGTTATTTCTAGTCTGCTATTTTTAAAGGATGAAATGTGAAGATGTAAATTTAGTGTATTGAAGAATTGCTGAAATTTCCCACTAAATGAGTTATTCATTTACTTTAGTAATTAACAGGATTAACAATATCAATGACAGGAAATCTCATTTAAAATAGCCAAAAGTTATGAATAGACATTTTTAACATGAAGACAATACAAACAGCTGAAGCATTTAGGAAAAAAAAATCTCAATATCACTACCAAAATGCACTTTAAAACTACAAAATCTCACTGTGAATATGTCAAAAAGCAAAGGATAGCAACTGCTAATGATGGTACACACATGGGACTCTTACAGGTGATGTGGATGTGTATCAGTACTGCCATTACAAAAATCAGGGGTATTTTATTACAGTATTAAAGTTCCAAACTATTTGGAGAACTGATGAATTTCTGTGAGAAGATATGAACTAGACAGGTGAGAATCAACAGCCAAAACACAGGCAATGAAGAAGATCTGTGACACATATACAGTTAAGGAATCTGCAGAGTAAATGGCTTACTGGAGGCAAGTAGAAAATGAAAAAACTCCTCTCAAATCCAGAAAGTGCCATGTATATAACTTTCAAATTGATTCCATCTCTCCATAGGTACAGTTAATGTCTTTTCACAATGGAGTATTCATTCTCTTATACAAAGCATTCCAATAGGACTATGTTTCTCCTAATTATAAAGTATCTATTATATACTTAGTACTTTTCTGTGTATTAACTTGACACAAATTTCAAGATAAATCCAGTGAATGTACTAAATTATATGATGTTACTAACCGTATCGAAAGAAACAATATGTTAAAAATGTCTTTTACTTGTTTTCCTTGAGAAGGAAATGAAAATATAACTTAATGTAGTTTCTAATGAATTATAACATTCAAATTTCCTCAACTACATTAAGTATCACAATAGCATTCTTAAAATCTCTGTGTAGGTGAATGACACCATACTTTATAAACTTTGATCATAGAAGTCTTATCAGATCTCATGCGAATAAAAGGCAAATAAAAGGAAAGATTTAGCATGAGATTCTAAACTGTGATCAATGATACCTTATATAAATGCATTCAGTGTAGGGAAAGTAGAATTTTTTTATGGCATATGGAATTTCTTGTTTGCCAACTTGTTCAAAATTATCTTGTTTCAGTAAGTAATTCTGTTCTCAGTAAATATTCACACATACACAATACTTCACACACATTCACAATTAAAAATTATAGAAACCTCCTATGGCTGAATGTCATCAACAGACTGTAATTGCATATATTTCAGATAATGTACATTGATTACAAAGTCTGTATGCTTTGTAGCCCTATGACATGTGAAAAAAATTACAGGGGGAACTCTATAAATAGTAATTAGCATTCCCAAAGCTAAGGTTTCTTTTTATGATTTTATGACTATCACTATTTTTCCTAGTAATTACAAATGAAGAAGTAAATAAAAAATATGATTCATGGGAATAACAGTATTCAAATTATTTGAATTTGAGTAATCATGAAGAAAAAATTGTGTTACTTTTTCCATTAATATATTAACCTTTGTTCCCTGCAATGTTGAATAAAGTGGGACAGATTATATTCTATGGGAGAATAACATGCTAAAAAGTCAATATGGTTAATATATTACAAAACATAAACATTCATTTATTAAAAACTGTCTTCTGTGGAAAAATACTTTAAGAACTGTTAGTAAGCACTCTTGTTTTTCTGATGAATGACTAATTTGAGGGCTGTTCTTTATCCCATTTCCTAATAGGCTACTTAATAATTAAGGGTTTATAATAACCTTGTATGTCATGAGACAAATTATGAGATGCACTAATTGTATATGTGTAAGAACACTTTTTTACCACAGCATTTAATATGCCCAGTTCATTTTAAGCAACAGTTACAATTTGCACATTTTCCTTAGTGCTATGATTTCCCCCCAGTAATGATTCTCTTACGTTTAGATCTTCCAATGAGTATAGGCTTCCCTATACATTTACATTAGTAACGGATACTTCCCATATAAATATTTTGATGTTCTGAGGTGCATATTTTTCACAGAAAGCATTCAATAGTCAATGTATATGTAGGTTTTCTATCCAACATGAGTACTCTAATGCGGAATAAGGACTAAACTTTGACTAAAGACATTTCAGTATTCTTAATTTGTAAGGTTTCTCTTCAGTATAAATTGTCTAATGTTGATTTTAGAGGTAAAAAATTGTTAAAAGGAGATCTATCTCCACTTACTGGCTACTGCCACCAGAAGGCTGCTTCCTGTGGGCAGCAAGCATGGGCAGAGAGAATCAGCAGGTCTGCCTCCACCTGCTGGCCACTAACATTAAAAGGTTTGCTTTCTGTGGGCAGCCAGCAGGAGCAGGGACATGCAGTCAGGTAAGCCCCGTGTACCTGTAGGCCACCACTGGAAGCCCTTGCTTTCTTCACCCACCGGGAGAATCAGCCACAATCACGGGAGTCCCACTGTAGACATTTAGGCTGTGAGAAGCAGCCCCACCACCATGCACCACTAGCCATTGGGGAAGTCTCAATGTAGCTGCACAGGAGAAGCCTGCTCCATGCCCTGTTACTGCCCTGTAAGCTTGGTGTCAGAGGAACCCAGGTCCCTATCCCATTCCCTTACACTGCAGAGGGGCTGCCAATATGGGAAGTGCCTGGGGCCCCACAACCAGATTGTTGGGAGGAACCCAAGAGAATGTCAAGATGAAAGAGCAAAAGGCAATCTCAGACCTCCAGCCCACACAGAACAAGTCTGGGAGATACAGTCATGGAATAAAATGGAAATCAAACACCTGAAATCTCTGAAAGGATAGTTTCTTTACTGAAGTAAAGAAACAACTTTTTGAGACTGTAAAAGTAATCAAATCAGATATAATGTCTCAGGTAAAAGAAGAAATCACAAACATAAGGAAAGGATTGCTCAGCATATGTAAAGAAGACATAGATAAAAAAAGAGGAGCATAGGAAAATAATGGAAACCTTGAATGAACAATATAGAAAGCAGTTACAATCCATGAAACAGATTCAAAGAGATATCCAGGAAGTTAAAAAGTCAACTGAAAGCTGGAAAAACTGCTTGAAAGAGACTGACGATAGATTTTCAAACCTTGAAGATAGGATTGTAGCTATCTTAAATATAACAAGGAACCAGGAAATAACAATTCAATAACTGCAAGATGACTCAAAAAACATAATTTATGAGTAATAGGTTATCAGTGAAGAAGCAGGGGTCAACACAAATGAAATAAAAAGGTTATTTATAGAAGTAACAGCAGAAAACTTCTCAAACATGGGAAAAGGATCTGGCATACAGGTAAGAGAGGCATATAGAACTCTAAGTAACCATAACCAAAGTAAATCTATACCCAGACATATAACAATCAAGATCCCAGAAATTCAGCACAAGAACAGAATATTAAAAGCTTTAGAGAAAAGAAACGGATCACCTATAAAGGAAAACTCATCAAAATCATGTCACTTGTCAACACAAACCATCAAGTCAAGAAGAGTTTGGAGTGAAGTGTTTCACATCCTGAAAGAAAACAACTTCCAATCCAAATTGATGTATGCTGCAAAGCTATTTTTCAAAATTGATGGAAAAATAAGATACTTCCATGATAAAGAACAAGTGAAAGAATTCGTAACCATCAAACCAACCCCACAGAGAATGCTAAAGGATATTTTAGAAAGATAAAGATGATCATGGTGCCAGGAACAGCAACAGAGGAGGACTGCCAAATAGGACAGGTAACTGAATGAAGGGGGAAAGTGGAGGACCAACAAACAGCAGGATGATAGCATGGCAGAGACAAACCAATGTATGCTGGTTGTAACCATTAATGTAGATGGCCTCAACTCAGCAATAAAAAGAAACACAGGGACAGTGGACCAAGAAACAAGATGCATCAATATACTATATACAAGAAACACATTTACCTTGAAAGGAAATTCATACAATGAAAATCAAAGGAGAGAAAACAATTGCTCCATGCAACAGGAGACCAGAAAAAATCAAGGGTAACTTGCCCATCAACCACAGAATGGATAAGAAAGATATGGTATTTTCATACAATGGAAAGCTACCAGCTATAAAGTAGGATAATCTTGAAGCTCTTGTAGGTAAATGGATGCAACTGGAGATCACATTCATGGGCGAACACTAGCATAAAAAAACAGAAAGAGTTAGTGGGATCCAAAATGCATGACAGGTATTATAAAAGTGACAGGCGAAAACATCTAGGAAGGTGGTAACCACCATTAATTTCTTACTGACTTGTCTTGAACTCTTGTATTGTTTTCACAGTTTTGTTAGGTTTGGTTCTGTTCCATCTTGTTTTGTTAGGTTTTCCTGTGTCTGGTAGTATGAGCAACTATTTTGAACATAATGGGATGGATTATGGTAATCATGGTTGGTTTCCTATTGTTTTGAAGTCCTATAATGTTTCCATTCATTTGTTTAATTGGTTTTATTCTGGTTTTTTGTTTTTGTTTTATTATGTGTGGTGGTATGAATAACTATTCTGAAGAAAATGAGACATTATGGTAGCCATTGCTGATTTCCTATCATCTTGTTTTGAAGTTCTATAATGCTTTTGTTCTTTTGTTTTGATTGGTTCTATTCTGCTGTGTTTTATTTTATTTTATTATGTGTGATAGTATGGACAACTGTTTTGAAGAAAATGAGACATTATAGTAACCATTGTTTATTTCCTGTTATCTGGTTTTGAGTACTGTAATGCTTTCATTCTTTTGATTGGTTTTATACTATTTTGTTATGTTTGAAATTATTCTGGTGAAAGTATGGACAACTATTTCTAAGAAAACAAGAGACATTATGGTAGCCACTGTTGATTTCCTGTTGTCTTGTTTTGAAGTCCTGTGTTACTTGCATTATTCTGTTCTGATTTGCTTTGTTCTGTTTTGTTTTAATCTTTTAAAAAAACTGTTAAAAGAATTTTTGCAGGTCTCTATGCTGATGGAATTTTCTTCTAACATGAATATTATGGTGTTGTCTAACTCTTAAATTATATTTAAGGCTCTAAGATGAATTCTTTGATATTAATTAAAATTTGAGAAACTGTTGAAGAATTTGGCACATTTATATGTGTAGGGTTTATCTTCAATATGAATCCTCTAGTGCCTACTAAATGTTGAGCAGTATTTAAAAACTTTGTCACATTCTTTACATTTGAAAACTTGTCCTCCAGTATGTTTTCTTTGGTGCTGAGTTAGATATGAGATTTGATTAAATGTTTTGCCATAGTCTTTAAATTTGTATGGTTTCTCTCCAGTATGTGTTCTTCAGTGCTGATTAAGATAGGAGATTCAATGAAAGTTTTTGTCACATTCTTTATATTTGTAGGGATTCTCTTTGCTATGAATTATTTGGCATTTAGTAAGATTTCAGCTTCAGTTGAAGCTTTGCCACATTCTTTTCATTTCTAGGTCTTCTTTCCACTGTGAATTCTTTAGTGTTGAATTACAGTTAATCTTTGATTAAAGACTTTGCCATAAATTTTATATTCCTATGGTTTCTCACCAATATGAATACCCTGGAGGTATGGCTGCAGATTCTTGACTTACCACATTCCATGGATCTTGGAGCTTTGTTTCAGAAAACTTTAAGGTATGGCTTAGAGATGGGTAGGCCCAGGAAGACCAAGTTTTTGTAGTTTTCTAATATCACATCTCTGTACAAATTCTGCTAATGAGGGTTCAACCATTCCCACTGGCCACATCCCTGAATGTCAACAGTTTAATAGAGGACTCTCCAATCTGCCAGTAGCTCAAGGAAGTAAAATCTGCTTCCACAAAGACTCAAGATGTTAGAGTTAACTTGAGCCCTGATGTTAAAGTAGTAGATAATAAAGTTAACTCATTTATATATATCTTCAGTTACTCAAAAAGAAATGTATGTATAAGACAGACCATTTCTCGCTTCTGAGGTGTTCAACATCCTTCCTGCAAATCTGCCAACACCTGATGGTTGACAAGGTGTCAGGTTCAGAGAATGAGCTGGCTCTAAACTAGGCCACCTTGATTCTCCTTCCTGAAATATCTCATCCTCCAAAAGGCTAATATGGTCTTATTCATATGTACACATTTTCAGCTTTCAGAGTTCCCAGCATTCCCCAGTGCATCCCTTGCCCTGAAGGCCACAGGAGACAGTGGACATACCAGGGCCACTTGGGCTCCCAGAGCAGTTTGCCCTACTACTGAACCCACCAAAATTTTTTTTGTTTTGGTTATAATACTCACAGTGGGGTTTGTAAATGATAACCTCTTATTCCTACTATTAGTAGTTTTAGTCTATTATTTTCTTAATGAGGGTAGCTAGAAGTTAGCAATTTTATTTAATTTTTCAAAGAATCATCCTTTATTTCACCAATTTTCTCAAAAAGATTTTATGTTCTTTTTTGCTGATATCTATTCATACATTCACAATGTTTTTTCTTTTCTTTAGCTGGGTTTGATTTGTTTTCTTTTTGTCTAACTGCTCAATGAAGAATTTTAGATCATTTGATTTGAAAGTGTTCTTTTTTAATATATGCAATTAGAAGTATTAATTTCCCTAAAACACTATTATACATGTAATTACAAATATTAATATGTAGTTTTAATTATTACCCTTTCAAACTATTTTCTAAGTTTTCGTGATACCCTCTTTGATCCAAAGAGGCATGTTTGCCTAATTTCAAAATATTTGCAAATTCTTCTAGATATTTTCATTACTGTTTTCTAATTTAATTGTTAGAATTTAAAGCAATTCTGTTAGGATTTAAAATAGACAATAGAACATTATGTATTATTTAAGTCTTTCAAATGTATTAAGTTCTTGCTTGATGGTAAAGCATATCATCTATATTCATGAATAGTCCTGATGTCCTTGAAAGTACACTTATTTTTCAGCTATGGGTAGAAACTTCAGTAAATAGCAGTTAAATCTATTTGATTTACATTGAGTTATTCAAGATTTCTTTGCTGATTTTGTGACGACCTGTTCTATCAATTTTCAAGAGAATGGTGCTGAGATCCCCAAATATAATTGGCTGTCTACTTTTTCCATCTGCCAATTTTTACGTACCATACTTTGAAACTTTTATATTACACACACACACATTTAGAACTGTTACTTTTTTTGATGAGCAGACCTTTTGATCATAAGAAACAGTCCTCTTTACCTCTAGTAATGTTCCTTTATCCTGAAGTCTACTTAACAGATGTTAGTAGAACCAAGTCAGCTTTCTTGTTACTTTCAATTTGCTGCCTCTACCCTGTGAATTTGTATTGTGCATCTCTTATGCAAACATATAGTTTGGTTCTGATTTTTCATCCAGCCTGACATTGGTGTTTTCTATTAGAGTTCTTTTGTTGTTACACAACTTACTGCAAGTTTAGTGTATTTACTCATAGTTCTGTAGAAGTGTATTGTGCATTAGCTGTGCTCACTGCCAAGGGTTTCACAAGGCTAAAATCAAGGTGTTGGCTGCAGGGATTTCACTTGAAGAAAGAATCTTCTTCCAAGCTCATTCAGGTTATTACCAGAATTCACTTCCTCTGTCTGTAGAGCTGGGCTTCTCTTTTCTTTGCTGGTGGCTAGCTAGTAGTTCTTTTCCTCTGGTAGAGGTTGCAAACATAAATCCTCACATGGCTCCTTCACAACACAGTAGCAAAAGAATCCTTCCAGGCCAGCATAACCTTCCTTCCAACAAATCCTTCTCACACTTTAAACCTCTCTGACTTCTGCCACAAGAGGTAGAAAAATTCTCTTCTTTTAAATAACATATCTGATGGTTCATCTGGATAATATCCTCAATAAGATCAACTGCTTGGTATACTTAATCACATCTGCAAAATCCCTAAGGGAGAAACATCATGTAGGCCATCTTTGAATTCTGCCTACTATACCATTCCCATATGTAGAAAAGTTTTTATTTTGAAATAATTGACTTGAAGCAGCCGCTCTGGTAAGTGGCTGTGGCCTGGCAAGCTGCAGCCGCCCCAGGGCGAGAACCATATCAGCGTTTCCTGAGATCTGAGACATGCCATGTTGGACCTTGGAGCACTGGGAAAATGGGCAGTCAGTGCACCCCTCTGGTGGGTGGCTGTGAGCCTACGGGGGCTCTGGCTAAGAATCAAACATCCATCCATCCATACCCCACCCCCACCGCTAGCAAGTGAGAGCCAGAGATCTGAGCATGTCTTATGAGTTTGCCTATAGGCAATATAGCAAATAAGGGGGATTTTCTTCTGCCATCTCTTTGAAGGCAAATATTTTTATCTCTGTTTTGCTCTGTTCTGATCAATGGTATTGCTCTATTCAATATTCTATTTTTATAATTTCGGTATTTCCTTCGATATTGCTCTACCTGATTGAAGGAACAACTATTGTGAAGAAAACCAGATATACTATTGTACCTATTACTGTTGTCCCGGTAACCTGCTGTGAGGTTCTGTACCAATTTCACTGCACTGCCTCAGTTAGCTATGTCCTGTCTTGTTCTGCTATATTTTATTACCTTCAAAATAAAATAAAATAAATAAATAAAATAATAAATAATAAGAAAAATAAAAAAGTAAATAACAACAAAACAGATCAGTAAGGTACTGAGCAACCTGAAACATGATATAATTAAACAGATAATGGACTTAGAAAGCAAAAGGAGGAAAAGCAAGTGCTCTAAAGGATATAACTGCATGTATATTTAAGGGTGTAGGATTGATAATTATGTTGCTAAGTTTTTGTTGGATCAGAGAACAGAACTGTCTGCAGCCTCACTGTTTGAATGTCCACTTTGTATGCTTTAATTTTTATAACTTGAACAACTACTCCAACAAGACAATATGTAATGTATCAACTAGTGATTTCTTACTGTTCATTTTTTTGAAATTCTCTATTGTTTCTACCCTTTTTTTTCTGTTTTGCTTTATTTTCCCCCTCTTTTTAAATAAAATTAAAAAAAATAAAAAATTTAAAAAGAAATAATTGACCTACAGAAAAGCTGAAAAATAAATTCCACCTAATTTTCTTTAATGTTAACATCTTACATTAACTACAGTACAATGTTCAAAACTAGAAAAGTGACTTTGGTACAATACTATTAATCAATTTACATAAAATTTTACCAGTTTCAGGACCGAGGATATAGCTCAGCCACACAAGCACCTGCCTGGCAAATGCAAAGTCTTGAGTTCAATTCCTAGCACCAAAACAAAAGAAAAAATTTTTACGTTTCCCCACTAATGTCAGGGCCGGGGATTTAGCTCAGTGGCATTAGCACCTGCCTGGCAAGCATGAGGTCATGAGTTCGATCCCCAGTACCAAAACAAAAAACAAAACAAAACAAAACAAAAGAAACGTACCAATCCCCACTAATGTCGTTTACTATTTTAGGATCCCTCAATGTATTTAGGTGTCATAGTCCTTGGTATCCAATGTATGACAGTACTGCCAGTTCTTTCTTTCTTTCTTTCTTTCTTTCTTTCTTTCTTTCTTTCTTTCTTTCTTTCTTCCTTTTTATGCCTTTTTGAGACAGGACCTCACAAAGCAGTTAAGGCTGGCTTTGACCTCACTTTGTAGCCCAGGCTGGTCTTGCACTCACAATGATCTTCCTGCCTCAGCCTCCCAAGTGCTGGGTTTACAAGCATGCACCACCAACCCAGCTTTTCTTTGTCTTTATGACTTGATAGTTTTGGACAATACTGCCACATATTTTGTAAAAGTTCCCTGGATTTGGTTTTCTCTGATGTTTTCTCATGATTAAGTTAAAGTGATTCAGTTTTAGCAATAGAAACTGAAGCGATGGTGTGCCCTTCTAAGGGTATTCTATCAGAGGGAAGATAATGGTGTCATACACTCTTACTAATGATGTTAAACTTGAGATCTTGGTGAAGGTGGTGTCTTCAAAGTTTCACCACTATAGAATTACTATTTTACCCTTTGTAAATACAAATATCTTATGGAATATGTGTAAATATACTATTTTCATCATACTTTGACCTCTTTAACATCCATTGAGAGTTCTTGCTTGCAACTATTATCATAGTTTTGCCTAATCATGATTTTCTGTTTCCCTCATTCTTTCTATATTTATTATTTGTAAAGAAGAATTATGTTTCTTCCTTATTTATGTATTTGTATCATGGACATTTATTTGAGTCTGTGGCTTATAATCCAATACCATTATCATTGTGCTGCTGAAATTATCCTGCTCAAAGTCATTGAAAGATACTTCAAATTGACCCCTATACCCTTTCTATTTTCTGTCCAACATGCATGCATATATGTACTTTATTAGTACATGTTTGCAGTGCATAATGTTTGTATTCCTTGTATGGAATTGGTACATGTACATAATACTTCTTAAGTTCTTTTTCTTCCCCTTTTCCTCTGCTCCCCTCTCCATCTATTGATCCCATTTGAGAAAGATCTAATCCCTACTTTCTACTATCTTTTATTTTGCTCTTCATTTATAATTTGGATTTCTCATATACAGGTAGAGAAACAATGTAACATTTAAGCTTGTGTGTTTGATTTATTTTACATAATATTATGGTCTCAGGGTACATCCTATGCCCTTTCAAAAGATCCCATCATATTTTGAACATTTACTTATACTGACCATCACAAGCTGTTTTGGGATCATTTTGTTTTCTCTGCCTTAGGATGAGAGTAAAACCTGTTGGGTTCCTGATTCCTTGAACTGGAGAATGGCTTTTAGAGACAAAGACCTGGGGGCTAACGGTGCTTATTGCTCTCAGAGTACCATTGCTTCTAGGCCATTTCTGACAACTAAATCGCTTCAAATATGTGTTCATGCATGCATATTAAAACATACCTACCCCCCCTCCTAGAAAATAAGACCTAGCCAGGAAATAACCAGCCTTGAAAACTAGAGATCAAAAATGCCAACTCCATTCAGTGTACTCTGGAATGTTCAGATCCATCAGGTGTTTATTCTTTCTCAAAGTGGCTTTAAAACAAGCCTTGCCCCAAATGTTAGATGAACCTGCTTCTTCTCTTTTTCCATGGTATCCCTCCATCTCTCTGTTCACCCATATCCTGACAGCACGGAATGGGTCTGGTGGGAGAATGGGAAATTGTATGTTGCAATTTGGTGACTTTTCTCATTGTATATAGATGCTTTGAAATTTTAGGCTTTGACTTCATGCTATTTAGAGAATGAGATTTCTTAATAGATTTATCTTACCATTGTTTGTTTGTTTGTTTGTTTTGCATTGTGTTAGAAGAAAATATTGCTATGCAGTTATTGAGGGAATCACATCACAGTCTCAAACAGGTAATCAATACCTATGTTACATTGTTATGGATATAGTTAAATTTCAGTACACCATCTTCCTAGCTGCTTCTAAACATTTTATTGAGATATAACTCCCATCACCTGAAATTCACTGTTTTAAAATGTTTAGTGGTTCTTAGTATATTCATTCTGTTGAACAACCATCACCACTACTTAATTCCAGAGAATATCCATCACCACTGAAGGAAGGCTCTATCATCATTGACCTCCTCTGTTTTATCATAGGTTATTACTAAGCTACTTTTCATCTCTATGCATTTACCTATTCATAATATTTCATGGAAATGAAATCATACAATATGTAGCTTTTGTGTCTAGATTCTTTCACTTAACAGAATGTCTTCTCCATTCATCCAGTGGTAGCATGAAATAATACTTCGTTCCTTTTTGATGGGTATATAATATTCACTGCATATATACACACATTGTTTACTCACTCATCATTGATGGAAATTTAGGTTACTTTCAAATTTTAGTTACTATAAATAATATTGGTATGAATGCATACAACTTTTTATATTTGTTGTACTATGTTTTCAGTGCTCTTGAGTATATACCTAGGAGGAATCATATGGTAATTCTATATTTAACTTTTAAAAGAATTGTGAAACTATTTTTTCCTTAGTAGTTTTACAATATTATATTCCCATCAGCAATGTATGAAAGTTCCAGTTTCTCCATATCATTACCAATACTTACTATTATCCTTTATAAAAATTATTATAGCCTTACTAGTGAATATGAAGATATAATTCATTATGGTTATGTTTTTTCTTTCCTTTCCTTTCCTTTCTTTCTTTTCTTTTCTTTATTTTTGGTACCAGGGACTGAACTTACACCCTTGTACTTACCAGGCAGGTGCTTAAGCCCCTGAATCCCTAGGCCTCTGGTTTTCCTTTCCTAATGACCAGTGATGGCTATCTTTTCATGTATTTATTGCCCATTTGTATATGCTCTTTAGAGAAATATATATTCAATGGTTTTGCCCATTTTCAAAACTAGGATGTCTGCCTTTATGCTGTTAAATTGTAAGTTTTTTATGTATTCTGGAAAATAGATCCTTTATAGTTATAGCATTTGTAAATATCCTCTCTTATTCTATGAGCTTTTTAAAAACTTTCTTTTAGTGTCCTTCAAAGCACAAAAAAATTTTAATTTTGTAGTCAAATTTATGTATTTTTTTCATGGATTGCTGGTACTTTTGGTATCATGTAACATATCATTTTCTGATGTAAGATCATGAAGATTCCTGTTTCTATGAAAAATTTTATAGCTTTATCCATTATAGTTAGGACTTTGGTTCATTTGGCTAAACTTTTATGCATGGGATCTGACTTCATTCTTTTGCATAAGTATGTCTGTTGTCCCAGTGCCATTTGTTGAAGAAACTATTCTTGCCCCATTCACTGATTCTGGTGCTCATCATAATCAGATGACCAAAAGGTATACAGTTTTATTTCTGGACATTCAGTTATTTCAAAATATTTTTACTATATAATACAGAACTTTAAAACTTTACTTCTATTTCCCTCCTCCTTACCATTTCTTTATCTCAGTGATAAATTCTATGGTACATTTAAATTATTTTTTCTTCTGGGCATGGTGGCACATGTCTGTTATCCAGCATTCAGGAGCCTGAGGCAAGACTATCACAAATTGGAGAGCAGCCTAGGTTACACAGTAAATTCAAATTAGCCTGAATTACCTATCAAAACTATGTTTCAAAACAATACAAACAAACAAACAGACATTATTTTTTCCTTAAATAGGCAATTGTTTTTTTAAGAAAATTAAGATATAAGAAAAACACGTTTATATTTCCCATTTCTGATTCCCTTAGTTTGAATTATAGACCCAGTTCTCATCTAGTGTCATCTGAGGAATTTCCTTTATTGTTTTATTCTGCAGATCTGCTAATAACAAAGTCTCTCAGATTTTTTTTTCTTGGAATGTCTTTATTTTTAAAAATGTTTCCATTATATGTAAAATTTTGGGTTTACTATTTTCTTTCTGCACTGTAAAAATGTCATTTTTAATGGTTTATATTACTTATAATGAGAAGTCAGAAGTAATTCTGATCATCATTTCTCTGTATATAATGTCTTAAGATTCAAGTTTTTATAAATTTGATTATTGCTCTCTTGATAATTTAGCTAGATTATAAGTACAAATTGGGTAAACTGATTCGTGGAGATTTTCCAAATTGTTTTAGTTATTTTAGTTCCTTTGCCTTTCTTTATTTTGGGGACAGGGATGGTACCAGGAATTCAACTCAGGACCTTGCACTTGCCAGGTGGGCGCTGTGTGGCTGAGCTATATGCCCAGCCCCTCCTTTGTCTTTCTAAATAAGTTTTAAGACAGTCTTGTCAATCTCTATAAAAAACTTTGTGATATTTTGAGAGTGGTTTAATTAAATTACATATTAATTTGAGAACTGACATTTGCCTTATTGAGTCTTCAAATTCATGAATATAGTCCTCTCTCCATTTATATAGATCTTTAATTTCTTTCATCAATGTTTGTAGCTTTTAGCATGTAAATCCTATGCAAGGCTTATCAGATTTATATCTAAGTAGTTCCATTTTGTGCTTTGAGAATTTATAAATGGTATTATAGTGTTATTTAAAATTTTAATGTCCATGTATTTATGACAATAAATACAATTGATTTTTGCATTTATATATGGTTACAAAAATGTGCTTGCTGAGCCTGGTGTCACATTACTGTAATCACAGCACACAGGAAGTTGAGACAAGTCTAGCCTATACAGTGAGTTCAAGGCCAATCTGAACAGCAAGATCTTATTTTGAAAACAAAAATAATTCAATAAATACAATGAAAAAAATCCTGAATCTAAAAAGTTTAAGAACTGCTACTCCAGATGATAAACGGGCAGGAAGCAATTCTCACACTTTTTTGTATCTCTACTGACATGCACATTGTCAGATTTCAATGAATGATACCTGATGTGGGAATGGGAAAAAATATTTCATAGTGAAAGTAATTTTTTTAAAGAGAAGCAGCTTGTTATCATCTGAAATACTATTTTTTTTCTTTGCAAGGTACATCTCCCTAGATATGGGTAAAATAAAAAATGAGTATATACCAACATTTTATTGAACCTGAGGGTATTTCTGGGCTGTCAACATTGGGCATTTCTCAGAAAAGTTTAAACTCTGAAAAAGTTTGCTGGAAATATTAATTTACAACTACCTATATTATAGACAGCTTTACTTAGGAGGGAAAAATAGTATTCTGTAAAATGCCAAGGATTAAAGAGAAACAGCTATGCTAAAGAGTCACTTGGCACAATCTATTTGATTTTAATTATGTTAAAGATAATTAGCCCCAATTGGTTTGTGAAAAGATTTGGAAACAAAACTCCAGGGGAAAGTAAATAATGACTCAAGAGCTGTAAAAGACAGTGAAGATGCATTTCAATTTATCCCTTAAGGCATATTCTCTGCAAACTAGGAAAATATTTTAATTAACATTGCTAAACCTGCCTCAGTATTATTAAAGAAGTTATAAATATATCCAATGTTTCAAAATGACCTCCAGTTTCTACAGTTTCTTTAAAGAGTTGCAGCTTTTCCATAAGGAGAAAACTGGTACCAGCTTGCAAAGAGGACAAAGTTTAAATCTTTAGTCTGATATATCAGGAGAAAGTAGTGTGACTTGTACTTTGAAGTGTTCTATTTCTAGACCTCCCCCACTTGCTTAAAAACTTTACTCCGTCCACATCTGTCCTCCATAACAGATGTCTGTGAGGAAGAAGGGGAACAGCACCATGATATGTTTCCAACATGAATTCCCAGATGTGAGCTTTCCAGAATGATGAAGTGCAACACTCCTGTCACATTCCAGGACTATCATATTCTGAGATCTCTTAACAGATGGTTTCATGTAGTTTTCATCAAATACGCCTAAATTTAGGAATAGGCAACAAAATTCTATCCTTCTACTGTTGCCTCTCTTCCTGTGCTAAAATGACCTTATTTCCCCAAGTAATATATGATTTGTGTATGGGTGGTGACTAACTCTAGTCTAAGGTTAGGACAGTTAAAATACAGCTGATTTTAAAAAATAGCTGTTTTTGTTTTTGTTGTTTTTGTCCTGATATATTAATCCAAACACTTCTATGATAATGATATGAGAAGAGAAAAATATATGTAGCTCTGAGTTTGCTAGGCGTTATAAAGAGGTATGCTTTAGAAAAATTTTAAAGGAAGACTTGAAAAGGGGTTGATGTGGTTTGAACAGATAAATCATGTTACATGACTGAGAAGAGAAAGGATAGTTTGGACATTGTTTTATGGCAGATTTCAAAGTGGTTACTTAGTGTAGTTGAGGTTTAAAAAGCACTGAGGTTCTGGGCATGGTGGTGTACCCCTGGAACCCCAGGACTCAGGAGGCTGAGGTAGGAGGATTTCCATGAGTTTGAGGCCAGCCTGAACTGCATAGTTAAGCCCTATCCCCATCACCATCACCCCCACTCCCACACAAAAAGGCATTGAGGTATGTATTTTAAACTGCTTTTAAAACTTATTGACCTAGATGCCAGCCCTCTCCTGTGAGTTGGTGCCATTTGTGGACTGTGGGAGAGGAGAACAAGAAGTCAACAAGAAGCTAAGACCTCCTGTGTATAGGTGCAATGCACAGGCTGACTGGGGGAGAGCCAGATGCCAGCCCCTTCTGGCATGTGGGCAGGGAGAGTCAATCTCCCCTCCCCCCACCATGTAAGTGACTGGCTGATCTGGAGAAACACAGGCTGCAATGATAGCTAATGAGATAAAATACAATTTAATGCTTGAAGTGTTTAGTGTTCACTGACTGCAGGTCTAAAGCAAGTAGTCTGATCATCTATTCAGAAGATAATAATACTCAATGTACCATTATGGAGGGATCTCCTTCTGAAGGTGGTAGCCATTGTTAATTCTCTGTCATTTTGTTTTGAAGTCCTATATCATTTTCACGGTTTTTTGGGGTTTTATTCGGTTTTGTTTTGTTTGATTTTATTATATCCGATGGCATGGATAGCTATTTCAAAGATAACAAGATATATTATGGTAGCCATTTTGGATTTACTATTATCTTATTTTGAAGTCCTGTATTGTGTTCATTGTTTTGTTTTTATTGGTTCTATTCTGTTCAGTTTTGTTTGATTTTACTATGTCTGAAGTTATGAATAGTTATGGATAGTTTGAAGACAACAAGAGGCATTATGGTAATCACTGTTGATTTTCTATTATCTTGTTTTGAAATTCTGTGTCACACTGTTTTGTTTTGATCAGCTTTATTCTGTTTTATTTTGCTTGGTTTTATTCTCTTTAAAATAAAATTTTAAAAAACTCATTGGCCTTTCATGGATGATCCTTACCTCTTCAAACTTATTTCCCTTTACTACCCTAGTCTAGATCCATCATGAATGACTTGTTGCCCATAAGGTTCCCAATCTAATTTCAGATACTACCTTCTAGCTTGAAGGGTCCTAGGAATTTACCCTTTGTGAGGAAAATTTTCCTGTCTTATCTGGCTTGATATATTTCTTTGGTTGAAGTTTTACTATCTTTTTGTAAAAATGTAATCTCTACAAGGAGATTTGTAGAGATTTGTGTTTCTCACTGTGTATCTCCAGAGTCTAGTACTGTCCAATGTACAATAAATATTCAATAAATTTTTATTTAATGAATGAAAAAAAGAATGCTGAAAACATTGGAAGACTAGAATTGTGATGGACAGATAGTAATTGGGAATGGATGATCACTAGACAGACAAAACAAGAGCAAAGTCTGAGATAACCATAATAATGCTGTTTTTGAAGCCTAAATATGAATGGAAATTCTAGGAATTCTATTTTATGGAAAGTCTGTTTTAGAGAAAATGTACAGAGCTAAGAGAGGGAAAGGAATGGAATAGTTATCAAAGCTGATGAACATGGCAGAAACTTGACAGATTAAGTTGGATGAGGATGGAGCCAGAACTGAGTGGGAAAGCCTGGCATAATAGTAGCTAGGAGAATGACCAGAGGCAATTCATTGGAAGGACAGTACTGAGGCAGAACTATTGTTCTTGATAAAAGACAGAAAATCATCAGTGTTTCTGAGGGCTGGAGGCCTAGAAAATTGCCACATAGGCAATGGCAAAAGGAATAGTGATCACAGAGGCAGGGAACACAGGAACCAGGCCGATCACCAGGTCAACAGAAAACTGCAGAGTAAAAAACAATGCTGCAGTGTCAAGAAAATCCAGATATTTACATTTTAAATAGTCCCATCTCCAAGGACACACTGAATAAGGATCAAATATGTTGGATCCTTAAGTTCAATTTATTCTCTTGAATCTCTTTGTCCTCACTCACCAGAGGCTGAGTTAGGTCTAGCCTCATGAGTAGCTCTATTTCAACTGGGGGCAGTTGTTTCAGCTTTGACCATACCCAAGGTGATTAGCAGTAAGTCAGCAATAACTATGAAGATGTGAGAAACAGTACAAGGATCTTTTTTTTTTTTAACTGAGCTTTGCCTACATCAATTCATGAGCCTGCTTTGATAAACCATGTGAGCCTGCTTTGATGAACTCCATACCTGAACTCTTTCCTGTCTCAGGGCTATAAACTCATTGTTTCTTCTGCTTGATCTATTCTTCCTCCATTCTTTTCAGTACCAAGTTTCACTCCTCCTTCAGGTTTCAGTTTAAAAGGCCTTTTTTTTTAACAATCCCACAAAAAATATGAAGCACTGTATGTAATAACAAATCAGGTCAAAATTTCCAGGAATCATTTCTTGTGAGTAACAATTATTAATGAGTTGACAATGATCAGGCATAAACACAAATGATATTAAAAAGAACAACTGTTTCCCCCTCTCTTGAAGTTCTTGAGGCATGAATATTAAGTCTGAAATAGGAGACATTTGGGAAAGTCTGATTTTTATTTTTCTAGTCTCTTTTCTGGATTTTGTCTTTTGTTTTCATATTATCTGTTATGTTTTTTTTTTCTTTTTTCTCAGTACCAGGGATTGAACTCATGACCACATGCTTGCAAGGCAGGTGCTTATGCAGCTGAGCTAAATCCCCAGCCCCTGTTATGTTTTTTCTGACCACCCCCACTTTTGGTACTAGGGATCGAACTCACAACTTGGCGCCTGCCAAGCAGGCCTTTATACCACTGAGCTAAATTCCTGGCCCCTCTCATCCCTTTTTTCTCTGTTTTTATCTATTTGTGCCTTTATCTTAGTGATATTAAATATGCCACTAAAATTCTATCATTTACTGAAATCAAACTTTATTCTTTTTCTTTCTTTCCTGGTAATCGTATTTGAACAGTCCAAGGTAGAGTTGTTTTTTTCATATATTTATAAAAACTAATATCTAGCCAACTTTGGTGATCTATGGATTGATTCTCTTCCAGAAGAAAAATGTATTCTAGAGCTCACAGCCATTGTTTATAGGAAGCAACTCAAGAAATTATAGCCACTAGTAGTAGGTTATAAAGAATATTTACTTTCTACTTCCACCTATAGAGAGAAATATTGTTTGCAGGCACTAAATGCAATAAATAACAAGTGTACAGGTCTTTAAATATATTTCTTTCCATGATCCCATTTCATTCCTTCAACAAACCTATGAGGTAGATATTATTATTGTATCCCTTTTTGCATATCAAGAAACAGGCTTGAAAAATAAACTGTCTAGGTATGGTGGCATAGACCTGTTATCCTAGCACTGAGGAGGTTGAGGAGAAGGATTGCTACAAGTTCGACACCTCCCTGGACTGCATAGTGAATTCAAGGCCAGTCTGAGCTACATAGCAAGACCTTGTCTCAAAAAGCCAAAATACAGAACTGGACCAGGCCAGCCAGCCCAGTGCACAGCTCAGGAGGGATCAAGCAGCCTATAAAAGTTCAAAACAACAGTAAGAAATCAAACCAGTGGGTGAACCAAGGGACCAGAGAGACAAGGTTGGGCGGAAGCTACAGTGGTGGGACCAACAAGATAGAGACCAGGCCCTGGCCAAGGTGCAAAAGCAACACCTGGCGAAACTGGCAGCATGGAGGAGTCTGAAGCAGCAGTGTGGGACCAGCAGTTGGTAAGTTAGGTAAACCAGCCTGGTGCTTTGGCACACAGACACGCAGGATAGAAGTGGGTGGGACCACCATTCTCAGGGCTCTGGAGAACGGTAGCAACAGACGAGTCCCAGTTTTCACATCCAGAGGCCAAGATCAACTCTGTACCCAGCACAAAGCCTACAGCAAACCAGGCGTGGTGGCTCATGCCTGTAATCCTAACGCTCGGGGGGCTGAGGCAAGAGGATCATTGCAAGTTCGAGACAGCCTGGGCTACAAAGTGAGCTCAAGGCCAACCTGAACTGCATAGTAAGACCCTGTCTCAAAAAAGACAAAAAAAAAAAAAAAACCCTACAGTAAACCTGGCTGGAGTACACAGCACATTTCTGGGAACTGACTTGATACTACCACAGACCTGTGAACACCAGAGGAAGTTTATTACTTTTATTTCTATTTGTCTGATTGGTTATCGTTTTTCTGTCTGGCTGGGATTTTTTTTTTTTAATGTGGTTAGCTTTGTTTCAGTTAGGTTTCAGTTTTTGTTGTTGTTGTAGTTGTGGTTCTTTCCTCTTCTCTCTTTTTTTCATTAGTTAGATTTATTATTTTTCTTTTTGTTTTTTTCTACTCATATTTTTTTTCTTTTCCAGCTACTCCTTGAAACTATGTCTTTGAGTAAACATTGTTCCTTTTCTTCCTGATTCACTTTAATATTCCTGAATTTTCTCTTTCATTCTATCTCTCCTGTGTCCTCCAACTTCCCAAAATTTAGGTGATCATCCTTTGCCATTCAGCCTTGCTTCTACTGTATTTGACCTCAACAATCTCTCTATCTTGTCCCTTTCCCCTCTTGACACCATCCCCACCTCCACCCCCGCAACAGGGTAAAATCACTCCACTAAGGGGAAAATCATTGTGTACTAGTTGCTGGTATATGTTGGATTTTGTTATATAACTATAGAATTTGATCCTACAGTCAGAGGTATTAGGTTAATAATTACCACAGTTTGTCAGCAGCTTGGCTATACTTGATATGATTGCTATTACTAGCTGAACTGTTTTAGCAGGATGTCATACATACTATAATCAATTTTTCTCCCTTATATGATAACACTGTATTGTGTCATAATCATCACCATAGTCCAGTACCAAAGGACTGGGTGCTGAATCAAATAGCAACTTTTCATCCTCAATGAGTAGGAAATGTAGGTTCTTGAGATATACATAAAGAACTACCTATATCTAGAAGACATCCCTGAAGAACAGAAATCCCCTAGAGAAGCCTCAATACTAGCAATAAAGATATCTACCATAAGAAACTAGAAAACACCAACCAAGGAAACAAGAGAAAATTAGAAAATAGAAAATGACAAGACACAGAAGCAAAATGCAACCCCAGACTCCCAGCCCACCCAAGAAAAGCCCAGAGCACAACGAGATAAAGGAAACCAGAAGTCAAGCACTGGAACTTCCTGAAATGATAGGAGCAGAAGTAGAAAAACAAATGAGTTATAGAAAAAATTAATCTCAGGCACAAAAAGAAATAATGATGAAAATGAAAAAAATACAGTAGACATAGATTTTAAAAAAAGAAGATCTTAAGAAAATGATGGAAACTGTAAGTGCCTAACATAGAAAAGAAGTGGAACCCATGAAATAGATCCAAACAGAAATTCAAGAGATGAAAACCTCCATTGAAAGTATATGCAACAGATTAAATGAAGGCAGGGATAGAATATCAGATCTAGAAGACAGAATTGTAGCTAACAACCATGAAAAGAAAATTGGAGCTAACAACCATAAAAATAGCAAGAGACCATGAAAAGTCAATCCCACAGCTTCAAGATGTAGCAAAGAAAAAGAACAACATAAAATTTATTGGGGTCAATGAAAAAGCTGGAGACAGCACAAATGCCATTTCTCTTCACAGAAATAATGGCAGAAAATGTTCCAAATATGGATAAAGAATTGACATATAAATAAATGAATCATATAGAACTCCCCCAAGGCCAAAATAAATCTACACAAAGACATATAATAATCAACATTCCAGAAATTTGGCACAAAAAACATTATTAAAAGCAACTAGAGAAAAGAACCAAATCACACACAAAGGAAAGTCCATGAGAATCACAGGAGACTACTCAAAACAAAAATCAAGGAAAGCTTGGAATGAGGTATTTTAAGCCCTAAAAGAAAACAACCTCCAGCCTAGATTGATGTACCCTACAAAACTATTTTTCAAATGTGATACAGAAATAAGATACTTGCATACAAAGAACACCTAAGGAAATTCTTGCCCGCTAAACCAGCTATTCAGAATGCTCTGAAGGATATATTAGAAAATGAAAATGAAAACCACAATCACAAGAACACCAATAGAAAGAAACCACCAGGCAAGGCAAGCAATTAGAGGAAAGACAAGGAACCAACAAGAAAACAATATGAGAAAGATGGGCCAATAATATTCGTTGTAACCATCACTGTAAGTGATATCAATTCATCAGTTAAAAGAAACAGACTGGCAGAAAGGAACAAGAAGCAAGATCTAACAATATGCTCCATTCAAGAAACACATTTAAGTCAAAAAGAAATTCACAGACTGAAAGTCAAAGGATGGAAAAAAATACTCCATACCACAGGAAGCCAAAAACAAAAAAAAAAAAACAAAAAAGCAGAAATAACTACTCTATTTGTAGACAAAGCAAACTTCAAGCAAAGACTGATCAAAAGAGATGAAGGTTACTACATTCTAGTTAAGGGAATACTGCAAAAAGAAGAGATAACAATCAGAAATATATATACACCAAACACTGGTATACCCAACTACACAAAACAAATATTAACAGACATGAAAAATCAAAAAAACACCAGCACAATTGTAATGAGGAACCTTAATACTGCCCTTTCACAATTAAATAGATCAACTAGGCAAAAAAAAAAAAAAATCAATGAAGAAATATCAGAATTAAAACAAACCTGTGAATGAATGGACCTAGGAGATGTCTACAAAGTGTTCTACCCAAAAAAATCAGAATACACATTCTTCTCAGCTGCACATGGGACATTCTCCATAATAGATCACATATTATCTCATATAATATGCTGAGTAAATGCACAAGGATTGAAATTATTCCATGCATATTATCTGATGATAGCACAACAAAATTGGAAATCAATGGCAAAAGAAACCACAAAAACTACATAAACACGTGGAAACTGAACAACACCCTCCTGGACAACAAATGGGTCACAAAGGAAAAATTTTTTTTTGTCTTTTTGAGATAGGGTCTCTCTGTGTGATTCAGGCTGGCCTTGAGCTCACTTTGTAGCCTAGACTGGTCTCAAACTTGCAATGATCTGCCTGCCTCAGTCTCCTAAGAGCTGACAAAGGAAATTAAAGAAGAAATTAAACTATCTACAATGGAATGAAGATGCTGATTCAACATATTGGAACTTACGGGACAATGAAAGCAGTCATATGAGGGAAATTTATAGTAGTAAATTCTCATATCAGGAAAACAGAACGAGATCAAAAAAACAATATTGAACCTCAAATTCCTAGAAAAGGAAGAACAAATCAAACTCAAAGCTTGTATGAGACAGGAAATTATAAATGAAAAGTTTTTTTTTTTACAATTTTTTTTTGTTTGAAGAAAAAAAAATGAAACAGAAAGAGGGTAGAAATAATACAAAATTTAAAAAACAAAAACAAAAACCAGTAAGAAATCACTAGTTGATAATTACATATTTTCCTCCTAGAAGTAGTTGTTCAAATTACAAAAGTAAAGCATACAAAGTAGACATTTAAACAGTGAGACTGCTATCAGCTCTGTTCATCTATCCAACAAAAAGTAATATGGTCATCAATCCTACACACTCAAACATACATGCAGTTATATCCTTTAGAATACTTTCCTTTCCTCTCTCTTTTTTTACAATAACTATAATCAATTCTCATAAACTGTTTAGAAGTTCTACACATGTATAAGTTTCTACATGCATACCTAGCCTTTCTGTGTTAGAGGGAAAAACAAATAAAAAGTCAACAATACAACTTTCAGAGAAACACTAGATGAAAAGGACATTTAAACCACAATACTAGGTGATCTATGGTAGTCACCATGATGTCTCCTGTTATTTTCAATAAAATTGTCTATATCGTCAGGCATAGTATAATTAAAATTAACAGTATATAGCACTATTAATAAAAACTAAACATTGGGGACATTATAGGACTTCAAAGGCAGTTAATAATCAAATCAGAATGGGTATCTTATTGAATCCTGCCATCCCCAGAGTAGTTACCCCTACTCCCAGACTTGACACCCTCAAGCATACCAGATTTGAATAAAATCAGTCAAGACAAATCAGATTTGTTATGATTAATTGTTTTGATTTATTTAATATTCTGTTTTGATTTGTTTTATTGTGTTTTGTTTTGGTTTGATTTTTCTGTATCTGATGGGATGGACAACTATTGTGAAGATAACAAGATATACTATGATAGCTATTATTGCTTTCCTGGTATCTTACTCTGAAGTTCTGTACCAGTTTTGCTGCATTGACTTGATTGACTTTGTTCTGTCTTGCTTTGTTGTATTTTACTATCTTTAAAATAAATAAATAAATAGAAGATATAAATACTCTAAATAAACCAATATCAGTCAATGAAGTTGAAAATATATTTAAAAACCTACCAACCAAAAAAAGCCCAAACCCCGACAGATTCACTGCTGAATTCTACAAGAAATTTAGAGAAGATCTAATGCCACTAATGCTCAACCACTTTAACAAAATTAAAAGAAAAGCAATACTTCCAGAATCATTCCTGGAAGTAAATATTACCCTGATACCAAAACCAGAGAAAGATCCAACCAAAAAAAGAAAACTACAGGCCAATTTCCTTAATGAACATAAATGCAAAAATCCTCAATAACATACTGGCAAACAGAATGCAGCAATTCATCAAGATTATACACCATGACCAACTAGGATTCATCCCAGAGAAGCAGGGATGTTCAATATACACAAATCAATAAATGTAATACATCATATTAACACAGCCAAAGACAAAAACCACATGATCATCTTAATAGATACAAAAAAACATTTGACAAAGTCTAACACCCTATTCATGATTTAAAAAAAAAACTTACAAGAAGACAAGATGGCCGATCAGTGAGCAACAAAATACAGAGCCTCCTGGGAGAAACAACTCATACGCCAGAATACTCATACCCTGGAGAGACCCAGACAGAGGGAGATGGATCCTCTTGACACAGGAAGAAATTAAAACATAAAAAAGCTCGTCAAATACATTGGGACTACAACTGGAACAGCTAAAAATTATGGGACACAGTGTTTTCACTGCGACCTGCCAAGTTTGCACCGGCCTGAATTTGCACCAGCCTGAATCTGCCATGGCTGGCAGAGCCGCCCAAACTCGTTCCCACCGCCACTCATGGGAAGCACAACAGGACTGAAGTCGGGGGTTGGTGAGCCCAACAGAGAGTTGAGCCGGCAAAGAGACCTTCATTAATCCATGGTCAGTGCTGGGATTGGGACCCCCCACCATGGGAAGGGTGCAATCAAATGGGCGACATGTTGGAATCTGGCAGGAGGAGCCTGAACTGGGAGCAACAGTGATTTCAGTTGGTTCCTCCCTCCCCAAAGTAGATTCGTGGGATTTGCTTGGACTGGGCTGCGCCCCTGGCCGGGACCCAATGAGCCATCCCAAATCGATTCCCTGCACCTAGCAAGCACTAACTTGGTGAAGGCAGCTGAAGTTTGGTTGGCCTGGTGGGGAGGGGCAGGCATAGGCAGCCCCTGCTTGCACCTCAGTGATAAGAGCAGTCAGGAGAGGGCAGAGGTCCCTCGCCAGCATGCTTCGGAGGAAATGTGGTCAACAGGGAAGGGGGCTGGGACCTACACTGTAACCCATGTGGAGGAAGCCAGGACCATGACAGGAGAAAGAGGCAGGAAGAGGCCCCCATCCCAGAACCCTGAGAGCCCTGATCCAGGAAAAGGAAAAACAAGGGTGACTGAGGGCAGCAAACACGCAACAGCAGGCATAGCTTCAATGGACATTAAGAGATATCTTCAGGACCTTGTAGACGAGCTCAAAACAGAAATATTAAATCAGGTAAAGCAAGATATGAGTAGAGTAATAAAAGAAATGCTCTCAGGAAGCATCTCTCAGGATGATACAGATGGAAAAAGGGAGCAACACAAAAAAAGGAGAAAAACATTCAATGAAGAATATAAAGAAAATATAGAATACATGAAGCAGATTCAAAGAGACTACCAGGAAATTAAAAACTCCATTGAAAGCTGGAAAAATGCCTTAAAAGAAACTAAGGATAGACTATCAAAACTTGAAGACAAGTTTGCAATGTGTGATCATGAAAGGAAAGATCTCTTAAAAATAACAAGGAAACAGGCAGTAACAATACAAAGGCTAACACATGACAAGAGAATCTATAATTTAAGAATAAGAAATGTGAACGAAGAAGCAAGAATACATACAGGCGAATTACAAAGGCTATTCATGGAAATCATTAAGGAAAACTTCCCAAGCACGGGAAAAGAAAATGACATTTGGTTATGTGAGGCATACAGAACCCTGGCCACCTACAACCAAAACAGATCTACACCCAGACATATAATAATCAAGATACCAGAAATTCAATATAAAAACAGAATATTAAAAGCCGTCAGAGAAAAGAAACAGATTACCTATAGAGGTAAGCCCATCAGGGTCATGGCTGACTTCTCCACACAGACCATCAGATCAAGAAAAGCTTGGAGCGAAATATTCCAAGCCCTGAAAGAAAATAACCTCCAGCCCAGATTGATGTACCCTGCAAAGTTGTCACTAGAAATTAATGGAGAAACAAGATGCTTCCATGACAAAGAGGAACTGGGGGAGTTTGTGACCACCAATCCAACCCTACAGAGAATACTAAAGGACATTCTAGAGAGAGAGAAAAAAACCCCAGGATTTTAGGAACAGTGGCAGAAAGGCCTCAATGAGTGGGGCAGGCAGTAGAATGAAGGAGAAAAGTAGACAAACAGGCAGAAAAATAGCATAGCAGAAATGAGGCAGAGAAGGATAACTAGAATCTCTAACATAGATGGCCTTGATACACTATATTGTTAATAGTGCACCAGGATTTAAAACCCACATTACTCAC